>CM060465.1:35074987-35134987 GCA_030544235.1 Lepturacanthus savala
AAAAAATGACTAATTGATCGAAATAGTTGAAGATTAATGTAATCGTGACCAACTAATCGATTAATCAACTAATCGTTGCAGTTCAATTTGACTTATCCAATGTTGTTTTTACATTTTTCAGTAATATTTTTTTAGTTTTTTCAGTTTTTGTGAGACAGAAAGTCAGAAATACAGCATTGTGATTAAATAAACAACTCACAATTAATCTATCGATCAATGAAACGATTAATCGATTCGTTGTTTGGTTCATTAAATGGTGTAAAATGTCGATCAGTGTTTCATAAAGTTGAAGATTCAACCTAAAATAATCAAAGATCATCAGTTTATTATTATAGAGAATAAAGAAACCAGGAAATAATCAGAGAAGAGAAGCTGGAACCAGAGAATTTAGACATTTTATTTTGAAAAATGACTCAAATCGATTATTAAAATAGTTGATGATTAATCTGAAGTTGTCTGTCAGGTTAGTGGATTATATATTATAGTAATTGAGGATATAAATGAAGATTAATTCAATAGTTTATCAGAATAGTTGGTTATATAGAGGTTCCCAACATTGTTACATTAAATATATCAACTATAGCCTTTAATCCTTAGAATTTTTGTAACTTTTGGGATTAGAACAATGATTTTTCTTTCACTTTTGCTTCTCCACTGGTGGATCTGGACCAAATTTACACACTTTTGTTTTGTCCAGACCAAAAGATCATCAGTTTATTATTATAGAGACTAAAGAAACCAGGAAATAATCAGAGAAGAGAAGCTGGAACCAGAGAATTTGGACGTTTTATTTTGAAAAACGACTCAAATCGATTATTAAAATAGTTAACGATTAATCTGAAGTTGTCTGTCAGGTTAGTGGATTATATATTATAGTAATTGAGGATATAAATGAAGATTAATTTAATAGTTTATCAGAATAGTTGGTTATATAGAGGTTCCCAACATTGTTACATTAAATATATCAACTATAGCCTTTAATCCTTAGGATTTTTGTAACTTTTGGGATTAGAACAAAGATTTTTCTTTCACTTTTGCTTCTCAAAAAAACAAATTTACACATTTTTTTTGTCAACAACCCAAAGATCATCAGTTTATTATTATAGAGACTAAAGAAACCAGGAAATAATCAGAGAAGAGAAGCTGGAACCAGAGAATTTGGACATTTTCTTCTTTAAAAAACGACTCATATCGATTAATCGATCATCAAATGCAGCTAATTGATTAAAAGTAAAGTGACTCTTACTTTCCAGCAGAGCAGCAACATTCATTAAATCTTCTTCATGGTCTGAGGTGAATTTATCTCCAGTAAAGGTTTCATAGATCAGATCAGAGTCCAGACATTCTGTTCATCTCTGGATCTGCAGAGTTGAGCCGTTCTTTCTTTAATGCCTGTGTTTTTTTGGTTTTGTAGCAGGGAGTGGCTGCTAATGGAGCTGATGATAAGAGCTGCTCAAACTGAAAAATACAACAGAAAAAACACAAAAAGCTGCAGAGTTCATCAAATATCCTGCTGGTTTTAACCCATTGATGTTTATTTGTCTGTTTTAATATCAAATATATCAGTTAATGGATGTTAAACGTGAATTCACGGAGCATAAAACACAATATTTAAACATTAGTTTTAATGATTCTCACCTGTTCACAAGCCAAATCAGCTGAGCCTTCATTTTTTGTAAAATCTTTATTTAAAATCCAGTCGATACAACAACAAAGGCATCAAAGAGACATTAAACAGGACATAAAAAACAAGAATTAATGAAATGATGTTGCATTAATTTCATTAAAAGTTTAGTTTTTGTCTTAATTTTCCTTAAATAAGATTAAATTGTTTGACCTTTTAGCTTAATGTCGACTTTTTTGCTCATATTTTTTGAAAAATCAAGATAATTTTACTCAATATTTGACTAATTTTACTAATTTTATTACTTAATTTTACTACTTAAGCTTTGTTATTTAACTATTTCAAGTTTTTTTCTTAATTTTGTTAAATTTAATTTTGTTTTGTGTAATGGAATTATAAAAATAGACGTATTATTAAACCTATTCCATGTTTTTTCTGCTAAATTCTGGTCAATTTAATCTTATTTTAGAAAAATAATATCTTAATTTTGTCTTTTTAATCTCATATTTTACATTTTTTGCTCATATTTTACAAAAACCTGAATAATATAATATAAATTCTACTTAATATTTGACTAATTTTACTAATTTTATTACTTAATTTTACTACTTAAGGCTCATTAAGCTTTGTTATTTAATTATTTCAAGTTGTTTTTCTTAATTTTGTTAAATTTAATTTATTAATTTTAGAAAAATAATAATTATTAAACAATTTTTTTACTAAATTCTGGTCAATTTAATCTTATTTGTTCTAAAATAAGATTAAATTGTTCAACTATTTATCTTATTATTTTCTCTTTAATCTCATATTTAAATTTTTTTTGCTCATATTTTACAAAAACCTGAATAATATAAGATAAATTCTACTTAATATTTGATTAATTTGAGTAAAAACAAGATATTTTCCCCTGATACAATTAACGTTTTGAGCCTTATTATTAAATCTATTTAATTTTTTACTCAATTCTGGTCAATTTCATCTTATTTTAGAAAAAAATAAGATGAAATCGTTGATTATTTATCTTAAATTTGTCTTTTTCATCTCATATTTTGGATGTTTTAGCTCATATTTATGAAAAACCTGATTAATATAAGATATAAGATGTTTATTTTATTTATATTTTTTATGCTTTTAACCTTTTTAATGAACATTAACCTTGTTAATGTTTCATTTATGCAACTTTTCATCCCACGGTTCTTCTCTCGAACATTAATAGAATTTAAGGTGAAATACTGACTGAACAGCTGAAGTTCATCCTGATATAAACCAGAATTAATCTGTATTTGTGACGTTTAGCAGCAGAAACGGCTGAAACCACTAGAAACTCATGTATCTGCCTCTTAACCCTGTTTCTGCTGCTCGTCAGGACCATTTATCAAAGAGGAGCTCGGTTTAATTACAGCCCGTCGCTGTCGATCCCAACGCCACTGAATCAATCCCTGGAGATTAGATTTAAATCTGAGATGTAAACACCACGATGCAAATAAAACGGGCTGCAGCAGCACATAAATAATGCAGGAATGTCTGAGGAGCAGCAGGAGTCATGGAGGAATTAGTCTCCTCGGATGAATCTGATGAAGTTCGTCTGGTCAGAAAATGAGTCAAGAAACAGGAAAAGATCTTGTAAATAGATTATATTTATATAGAATGGATAAATAATAAAGTGCTGGAGAATGTACAAATAAAATATGTACAAAAAGGAAAAAAAAGGAAAAAATAATAATGGTCGACAACATGAGAAAGTCTGGCTGTGGCCTTCTTTATTGGTTGGTTGGTTGGTTGGTTGGTTGGTTGGTTGGTTGCTTGATTGATTGGTTGGTTGGTTGGTTGGTAGATTGGTTGCGTGGTTGGTTGTTTGGTTGTTTGGTTGGTTGGTTGCTTGGTCGGTCGGTCGGTCGCTTGATTGTTTGGTTGGTTGGTAGGTTGGCTGGCTGGTTGGTTGGTTGGTCGGTTGGTTGGTCGGTTGGTTGGTTGGTTGGTTGGTTGGTTGGTCGGTTGGTTGGTTGGTTGGTTGGTTGGTTGGTTGGTTGGTTGGTTGGTTGGTTGGTTGATTGGTTGGTAGATTGATTGGTTGGTTGAATCAATTGATTGATTGATTGATTGGTTGGTTGGTTGGTTGGTTGGTTGGTTGGTTGGTTGGTTGGTTGGTTGGTTGGCTGGTTGGTTGGTTGGTTGGTTGGTTGGTTGGTTGGTTGGTTGGTTGGTTGGTTGGTTGGTCGGTTGGTTGGTCGGTTGGTTGGTTGGTTGGTTGGTCGGTTGGTTGGTTGGTTGGTTGATTGGTTGGTAGATTGATTGGTTGGTTGAATCAATTGATTGATTGATTGATTGGTTGGTTGGTTGGTTGGTTGGTTGGTTGGTTGGTTGGTTGGTTGGTCGGTCGGTTGGTCGGTTGGTCGGTTGGTCGGTCGGTCGGTCGGTCGGTCGGTCGGTCGGTTGGTTGGTCGGTTGGTTGGTCGGTTGGTCGGTTGGTTGGTTGGTTGGTTGGTTGGTTGGTTGGTTGATTGGTTGGTAGATTGATTGGTTGGTTGGTTGAATCAATTGATTGATTGATTGGTTGGTCGGTTGGTTGGTTGATTCCAGTGAATACAGTGAATTCCAATGGTCCAGACAGGTGGAAATAATGGTGTGGACGACAGTTTCCAGGTATGTGATTGAGAGGAATTGTAAAAAAAGAAACAAAGGTTTTTAACATGTGGTCTGATGATTGAGTCGTTGGGTTTGAGGGGAAGATAAAGCTGGGGGAAAGAAACTGTGACATTTCTGATTGATTTGACCAGGGGGGAACAGGTATATGAAAAAGAGAACGGGACCTAGGATTGAACCTTGGGGGACGCCGCAGGAGACCAGTGTTTATTGAAACAGCTTCTATTGTTAAAGTTGGATGTTATTTTACCTTGATAAGAATAATATTTTTCTAATGACAGAACTGTAATAATGTTTGTAGGTAACTTTAAGCCTCATTAAGCTTTATTATTAGAATTATTTTAAGCTTTTTCTGAATTTTGGTCAATTTAATCTTATTTTAGGAAAATAAGATTAAATTCTTTGACTGATGTTTATGAAGTGACTCACTTTTTCTTAGACTTTTTATCTTAATATTGTCTTTTTAATCTCATATTTTGGACTTTTTAGCTCATATTTTTGAAAAACCTGAATAGGAATAAGAATAATTCTAGTCAAGACAATTTATACTAAATAACAGACTATAAAACTAGTTGATAGCTTGTGTTTTAAACCTTTTAAGAGAGTTAAACTATCTGGTATCAGATTTTTAGGGTTAAACCACAATCAGTCTACATGATGAAATTCTAAGTAATTGTTTTTAATTGAGTTTGAGTTTTTAATGTTATAAAATCAAGAGAAACTGGTTCAAGAAGGTTTATATCTTCTTATTCTGACGTTCCATCAACATTATATTGTTTCTTTTGCAACAAACGGACATTATCTTCAGCTCAGGAAACCGTGTCCACAGAGAAAAGCCGAGGAGATTCAGTAACACTCAGGAAACACTTTGAGTGGTGTAATACGGGGCCAAAAGGATATGATTCTGTGCCCATGTTATCCAAGATCTGTGTGTATTCAACCCTCAGACAAACACTTTTGTTCCTCTGACGACATGGCAGTGCAAATAGAGACGGATCCTGCCGGCGAGTCTCTGGGGTGGATATAAGAGGAACTGCAAACACCCTGCTGTCTGCAGGGAAGAATGGGAGGAGGGTAAATGTGATTTAGCCCCAATGATCCCCCATAGGGGATCATGAAAAGGTAACCTCCCCCCATCCATCCACCATCCAACAACCATCCAGGGGAGGTGGTGGTGCTGGTGTTAGGGGGGCGACGGGGACCAGGAACCAGGGTGTGGATAAGGATTCAAATCCCCTCGGTGGTAGGATGGGGGAGGAGGGTTCGATAGAGGGTGTTAATGTCGTCTATGAATATTCTCATTCATCCAGGTCATTGTTAGCTCTCTCTCCTTCTCAAATTGAATCGTAGGCGACTGGACTTGAGTTTGTCCAGACCAGGGGGGTCACCAATCCCGGTCCTAGAGGACCCTGGTCCTCTTATAAACCAACATATCTGTGAAAGACCTGGTCTCACTTGACCATTGTGAGACGGATTCATACAAAGTGACTGAGTCCTGTTCTATTGATCTGATATTAACTTCTGTTTATCTCATATTAACATTCTTTCTCTCTCTAAAATTGAATCGTAGGCAACTGGACTTGTGTTTGTCTAGACCAGGGGTCACCAACCATGGTCCTATAGAAACCTGGTCCCAAAGGACCCTGATTCTGGTCTCACTTGACCATTGGGAGACCTGTGCATACAAACTGACTGAGTCCTATTCTGTTGATCTGACATTAATATTTCACTCTCTCTCTCTTAATTTGAATCGTAGGCAACTGGACTTGTGTTTGTCTAGACCAGGGGTCACCAACCATGGTCCTATAGAAACCTGGTCCCAAAGGACCCTGATTCTGGTCTCACTTGACCATTGGGAGACCTGTGCATACAAACTGACTGAGTCCTATTCTGTTGATCTGACATTAATATTTCACTCTCTCTCTCTTAATTTGAATCGTAGGCAACTGGACTTGTGTTTGTCTAGACCAGGAGTCACCAACCATGGTCCTATAGAACCCTGGTCCTGGAGGAACCTGGTCCTGGTTTCACTTGACCATTGGGAGACTTGTGCATACAAAGTGATAGTGAATATTTCACACTCTCTCTCTCAAATTGCATCATAGGCAACTGGGCTTGTGTTTGTCAAGACCAGACGTCTCCAATGCTGGTCCTAGAGGATCCTGGTCCAGGTCTCACTTGACCATTGGGAGACTGATGTGTGTGATAAGATGAACTTTTTTGGCAGTGATGGAACTGTAAAAACACTTTCTCATGAACCCTTTTTATTAAACATTAAGGTTTTTTAAAAATAAGATTGGTCTTGGGTTTTTGTGTAGGAAAGATGGGTCCATGGTCTAGAATTTGTGACTTTAAGGGTCCTTGATATGGAAAAGTTTGAGAAACACTAGTCTAGACCAGGGGTCATTGACCCTGGTCCTAGAAGACCCTGGTCCTGGTCTCACTTGACCGAATTATAGGTGCCTGGACTTTTCACCTCTTATCCAAAAGACTTCATCAGTTTGGTCTTACTAGTCCAGTCTAGTCTGACCAAAGACAAGACAGACCCAGGTATTTAACCTCTTATAAACCAAAGTACCAACTGATGAAGGTCTTCCTAGACCAGGAGTCTCCAACCCTGGTCCTACTGAGCTGCTGTGGATTCAGGTTTTAGTTCCATCCAAGCAGCTGATCAATGAATAATCAACCACCTTATACTGCATCAACAGCAGCTTCTAGACCAGGGTTGATGACTCCTGGTCTAGAAAGACGTCCATCGGTTTGTCTCACAATGGTCCAGTAAAATCCAGACTTTTAAAGGTCCTGGTACTTTGACTTTAACCCATTGAGGTTCAGACCAGGCTCATTTGACTAAATAGAAGATATTATCCCCTGAGAAGATGAACTTCTTTGCAGTGAAGTAACTGTAAAAGTATTTGTTGGGTAACAGTAAAAAGGGCCTAAGATTCTTGTTTCTTGACATGTGTCGTGTGTGTGTGTGTGTGTGTGTGTGTGTGTGTGTGTGTGTGTGTGTGTGTGTGTGTGTGTGTGTGTGTGTGTTCAGCAGCAGCCATATGGAAATGTCACAGACTAATCATAAACAATTATCCTCCCTCGACTCTCAGAGCATCAGGAAAAGGGCAAATTTACATAAGGACACAAAAGACTCCTGCTGCTGACATCTAAGGAACAGACGTCTGCAATAAAACACACACACACACACACACACACACACACACACACACACACACACACACACTGTAACACACACACACACACACACACACACACACTGTAACACACACACACACACACGCACACACACTGTAACACACACACACACACTGTAACACACACACACACACACACTATAACACACACACACACTATAACACACACACACACACACACACTATAACACACACACACACTATAACACACACACACACACACACATGGTAACACACACACACTGTAACACACACACACTGTAACACACACACACGGTAACACACACACACACTATAACACACACACACACTGTAACACACACACACATACACTGTAACACACACTATAACACACACACACACTGTAACACACACACACATACACTGTAACACACACTATAACACACACACACAACACACACACACACACACACACTGTAACACACACTATAACACACACACACACACACAACACACACTAACACACACACTCTAACACACTCACACACAAACACACACACATACAGCATCAACACACTCACACACACACTATAACACACACATACAGCATCAACACACTCACACACACACTATAACACACACATACAAACACACACACACATACAGCATCAACACACACATACACAAACTATAACACACACACACACACACAGCATTAATACATACACACACTATAACACACACACAAACATACAGCATCAACACACACACACACACACACACGCTGCTGTGTGCACTTTGATCTCCTCTTGGTGATAAATGAAACTGGTCGACAGAGAAAAGTCTTTGACTCCACTTTATTGTTTCTTTGATGTTGATCAGCTGTTGTTTCCAAACAAGAAGAAGAGAATCCTGTAATGACCCCCCCCCCACACACACACACACACACACACACACACACACCCTCCTCGATGCAAACAGGAACACAATCAGCGATAGATCAATTCAAAGCAGCCTCAGCAGTAAATCAGGTCTGAGAGCAGGAGGAGGAGGAGGAGGAGGAGGAGGAGGAGGAGGAGGAGGAGGAGGAGGAGGAGGAGGATAATGGATGTTGTTGCAGACACATAAGGATGAATCCACTGAGAGGAGGAGGAAGAGGAGGATGATGGTGGAGGATGATGATGGTGGAGGAGGAGGAAGAGGAGGATGATGATGGTGGAGCAGGGCAGCTGCTCGTTTGGTGGCAACAAGCAGCAATAACTGGACTAATGTGATTCTGCTGCTGTAAACACTGATACAGGCTGCAGCTACAGGAGGTTGAATATATATATATTCATATATATATTCAATATATCCAATATATTCAATATATTCAATATATTCAATATATTCAATATATTCAATATATTCAATATATCCAATATATCCAATATATCCAATATATTCAATATATTCAATATATTCAATATATTCAATATATCCAATATATCCAATATATCCAATATATTCAATATATTCAATATATTCAATATATCCAATATATTCAATATATTCAATATATTCAATATATTCAATATATCCAATATATTCAATATATCCAATATATTCAATATATTCAATATATTCAATATATCCAATATATTCAATATATCCAATATATTGAATATATTCAATATATTCAATATATCCAATATATCCAATATATTCAATATATCCAATATATTCAATATATCCAATATATTCAATATATCCAATATATTGAATATATCCAATATATTCAATATATTCAATATATTCAATATATCCAATATATTCAATATATCCAATATATTGAATATATTCAATATATTCAATATATCCAATATATCCAATATATCCAATATATCCAATATATTCAATATATTCAATATATTCAATATATCCAATATATTCAATATATCCAATATATCCAATATATTCAATATATTCAATATATTCAATATGTCCAATATATTCAATATATTCAATATGTCCAATATATTCAATATATTCAATATATCCAATATATCCAATATATTCAATATATTCAATATATTGAATATATTGAATATATCCAATATATTCAATATATCCAATATATCCAATATATTGAATATATTCAATATATTCAATATATTCATAGACAGAGGTTGGAATGAGGAAGATGCAGGAAATGTCATGATTTTGCTGCTGATTGATGCTGTTTGGTGTGAAAATCCATGATAAACAACATAGTTTAAAGCTGAACTCACTGAATTAATGGTTCTGTTGGTTCCAAACAGCACAGAACAGTAGTTTTCATTAGTTTTATTGTTATTAAATTAAATACCTTAAAATATCTGGATCATTAAAAAAAAGCAAATAAATATTTACTAATTTACAAACAACAAAGTCAGGACAGATAACAAGAATAGATGTTCTATTCTTAATTAAACTAAATTAAATTAAATTAAATTATTTATTTAATTTAATTTAATTTTTGTTCTTATTTATTTATTCCCTTCAGAAAACTCATGAAACAAAATGTGTTATAATAATAATGATTGAATAGTTTCAATTTTATTCAATTTTATTTTATTTTGTCTTATTTAATTTTATTGAGTTTAATTTTATTTTGTTTAATTTTTATTTTATTTTATATAACTTATTTAATTAAATTTTACTTAGTTTAATTTAATTGAATATGTCTAATTTGATTTAATTTTATTTCATATAATTTATTTAATTAGATTTTACTTAGTTTAATTTAATTTAATATTGTCTAATTTGATTTAATTTAATTTTATATAATTTATTTAATTATATTTTACTTAGTTTAATTTAATTTAATATTGTCTAATTTGATTTAATTTTATATAATTTATTTAATTAAATGTTACTTAGTTTAATTTAATTAAATCTTATATTGTATAATTTAATTTAATATAATTTAATTTTGTATCTTTATTTTATAATTTATTTAATTTCATCTAATTTATTTTTTTATTGTGTATTTATTTATTTCTGTACTATGTTTCATCTTAGTTTCATCCCACACATTGTTTGAGAGTGTTTTTGGAAAATAAATAAAAATAAATAAATAAATTTGAGCTTTTTTTTCTGCCATAAACATAAAGTTCTAACAGTTTCAGGCTCCGTCTGCTTCAAATGAGGCTGTGACGTCACTGTAGTTACAGCAGTTTCACTCCAGGGGGCAGTGAAGCCACAAATAAACCTGTCAGACACAAAGTGATGATCATCATCAGTCTTCTAGCCCTAACCCTAACCATCAGTGATGCTCAATGTGCAGCTTTAAACAGGAAGAAAACCATGGAGGACTGGATGAAGGGTCTAATGCTGCATGGAGGGGGGAGGGGTCGCCCCCTTGTGGCCTGATTGTTGAAGAACACATGTTAAAGTGCCCTCATGGTAGCCCAAACATGTGCTAAAATGCTCTCTAGGAGGCAAAACATATTAAAGTGCCCTCTAGGAATGAAAACACATATTAAAGTGTCCTTTTAGGAGCTAAATACATGCTGAAATGCCCAATAGGAGGCAAAACATATTAAAGTGCCCTCTAGGAATGAAAACACATGTTAAAGTGTCATTTTGGGAGCTAAAAAGTGTGCTAAAGTACCCTCCTGGAGCCAAAACATGTGTTAAACTGCCCTCTGGGAGCTAAAAAATTGTATTAAAGTGCCTTCTTAAGAGCTAAAAATCACAAAGTGCTCTCTAGGAGACAAAATGCATGCTGAAATGCCCCCATAAGAGCCAGAACATGTCAAAGTGTCCTCTTAGCACTAAAAGGTGTGCTAAACTGCCCTCTAGAAGCCAAATCATGTGCTAAAGTGCCATCTCAAAGCAAAAATGTGTGTTAAAGTGACATCTAGGAGCTAAAAATTGTATTAAAGTGCCTTCTTGGTAGTTAAAAAGCATGTTAAAGTGCTCTCTAGGAGACAAAATGCATGCTAAAGTGCCCTCAAGAAAGCAAAATGCATGCTGAAATGCCCCCATAGGAGCCAAAACACATTAAAGTGTCCTCTTATAGTTAAAAGGTGTGCTAAAGTGCCCTCTGGGAGCCAAAACATGTGCTAAAGTGCCCTCTAGGATCAAAAATACATGCTAAAGTACAGTGTACAGTGTAGGAGCCAAACCATATGCTAACGTGCCCTCTTGGGGGCTAAAAAGTGTGCTAAAATGCCCTCCTGGAGCTGAAAATTGTATTAAAGTACCTTCTTGAGACCTAAAAATAATGTTGAAGTGCTCTCTAAGAGACAAAATACATGTTAAATATCCTCTTGGGAGCTAAAGAGTGTACTAAAGTAAATGTGTGCTAAAGTGCCCCCTAGGAGCCAAAACACATGCAAAGTGCCCTCTAGGAGCCAACACATGTGGTGAAGTGCCCTCTTGGGATCTAAAAAGTGTGCTAAAGTGCCCTCTGTAGTGGTGGAAACATGCTATATGTGCCCTTTTTTTCCTTTTCTCCCCTACACCTCAAAACATCTATGCACACCAGCATTTTGTGACCCAAAATACAGGTTAAATATTCTCTTGGGAGGTAAAGGGAGGTAAAAGCTAAAGTGCCCTCAAGAAGCCAAAATGTGTGCTAAAGTGCCCTCAAGAAGCCAAAATGTGTGCTAAAGTGCCCTCATGCTAAAATGCAGTCTAGGAGTCAAACCGCATGCTAACATGCCCTTATGGGAGTTAAAAAGTGTGCTAAGGTGCCCTCCTGGTGCCAAAATGTGTTAAACTGCCCTCTAGGAGCTAAAAATTATATTAAAGTACCTTCTTGAGGCCTCTCTCTGCATGCTAAAGCGCTCTCAAGAAACTAAAATGCATGCTGAAATGCCCCCATAGGAGCCAAAACACATGTTAAATATCCTCTTGGGAGCTAAAGAGTGTGCTAAAGTGCCCTCAAGAAGCCAAAATGTGTGTTAAAGTGCCCCCTAGGAGCCAAAACACATGCTAACGTGCCCTCTTGGGAGCTAAAAGGTGTGCTAAAGTGCCCACATGCTAAAATGCAGTGTAGGAGCCAAACCATGTGCTAAAATGCCCTCCTGGAGCTAAAAATGGTATTAAAGTACCTTCTTGAGAGCTAAAAATCACGTTGAAGTGCTCTCTAGGAGACAAAATGCATGCTAAAGTGCCCTCAAGAAACCAAAATGTGTGCTAAAGTGCCCCCTAGGAGCCAAAACACATGCTAAAGTGCCCTCTTTAGTGGTGGAAACATGTTATATGTGCCCTTTTTTAACATCTGTGACTTGACTTGTTCATACTCACCATCAAACAGCGTCTGCATCAAACTGTGGGATGAAACCAGCTGTTTATAATTAATTGTTTTAGATGTGATATGTGAGTATAACCCAGAGAAACGTCTCTTTATCGTGTGGTTTATTTTTACCACAGATTGAATAACAGACTCATCGTGACTCATAGAATCTGACGTCATTCTCTCGTTTCCACAGAAAAGCGACAGCGAAGAGGCTGAAAGCAGATAATTATTTATTCATCCATTATATTTCCAGTAGCTTGAATTTCATACTCGCACTAAAAGAGAGAGAAACTTAAATAGAGACAAAGAAAGCGTCTTGTTAGTACAAATCTGTTTCTTAAATACAAAAAAAAAACATCTGAAATACTGTCAGGCAGCGATTTACTGCATAAAACCAATACAAATCAGGAAATCCTACAACTTATTGTGACAAAGCAAATCAGAAAACGGTCAGAAATCAAATTTATATGCATTTTTCTGTCCAGTTAGTTACAGTACAATGTACACTGTGCACAGCAAGAGGAAAAAAGGGAGTTATGTATATTTAATAGAGTCCTATCAACAAGTTAAACCATGTCATGCACAACGAAGCCTCTCAGGCCGTTTGTCCCTGTACAATCAATTAAAGTATTTACAGAATTCAACAGATATTCTACAAAAAAAAAATAAAACTTGATGCAAGTTAAGAGAAAAGAAAACTTGATCCCATCTGAAGGCCCTCAAGTGTCGTTAGTACAAGTGAATTCTAATAATAGAAATAATGAACACACACACACACGATATCACATTTACCAATACATTCATACACTGCAGAAATACAATCAGGGTTTTTTTTTTTCTACATCAGGGGTTCCCAAAGGTCAGGGGTCGATAAAATACCAGTTTAATTCAGGATAAAACAAGTCATCAGCCTTTTTTTTCCTTTTATTTGACCCCTGAGGCGACTGTGACAGCATCAATTTTGGGGTCAATTTACAGCAGAAAACATGAGATTGTGATTATTTTTTAAAAATTTATCGGGTGTGAAGGGCGTGGGAACCCCTGTTCTACAGACCCACATGTTTTTTTAAAATTTTTTGTATTATTATTATTATTTTTTTAATACAGTGTTTTACCGTCAATTACCAAATAATAGCAAGGGTGTAAAAACTTCATGCTGTTTCACTGTTGCCATGGCGACCAACAATTAATAAATTACCAGTGTTTTTTTTTTTTTAACATCATTGGATCACAAAAAAAAGCCAGTGGTCACGTCTTCTTCCTCAGCTTATTTATTTATTTTAAAATAAATTAGCCTCTGTGTTTATTTGGAATCATGGATGTAATATAGACCTGGATATGGCGCCAATTTTCCCCAGTGGCCACTTGTGGTACTGCAATACATTTTTTTTACCGCAATAATAAAATAGAAGCCTGTAAAACTGTTGACAGGATAATAATAAAGTCTCTTAAATAAAGTCAAATTGACTGATTGATAGCATTGATGCTAATTTATGCTAACAACAGTGCCAGCAGTTCTAATGAACAAGCAATAGGGATAACTTTTAACCCGTTTGCATTTCACAGGGTTTAAGTTATCCTGGATTTTCCAGGATAACTTAAACATTTTTTCCCTACATTTTCCATGACTGGAAAATCAGTCAACCATTTTCCAGGTTTTCCAGGTTTTCCAGGACCTGCTTATACATCCGTGTTTGGAGATCAGGGGATGTTAGGGCCAATGTTTTGGGCTATACAAATAAAATTGACTTGATTTGAACAGTAGGAATAAAAATGCCAGAACAAGCAATAGGGATATCTTTTAAACCATTTGCATAGTCTCCAGGGCTTTTTCCCCTCATTTTCATTCCCTCATGTTTTCCAAGACTGAAAAATTGGTCAATGATTCTCCAGGTTTTCCAGGACCTGTTTATAATAGACCCATGTTGAGAACCGGTGGCTATTTATCAAAATATACAAAATATACACCTAGCATTTTAAAGGGAACCCAGCTATTATTTGCTAATTAACGGTAGCTTAAGCCTTTTCCTGTGTCACAAGGCATTCGGGGGGCGGGCGTCAGTGTGAATAACTGGTCTCTCTCTACTGAATCCTCTTCTGGAGCTTATCTTATCTCCTCGGGCGGCCGCTACTCTCTCTGTGTTCCAGTCACTGAACTGAAAGAGGCTTCAGAATGGAATCAGCTGCAGAAGAAGAAGGCACTACCTGCTGAAGGCGAGGAGGAGGTCACATGCACGGCGGGGTGAAGGTTCATGAGGTCATGTGACATGCCATGCAGCGTTTTCCGACGATGGGGATGTGGTGGCGGCGTTCTCAGGCGGCCATGCTGCGTGCACCACTCCCCATACTCACAGGTACTTCACTTTATATAGGGTGATATCAGGTAAAAGGGGCATAACTGTGTTTGATTAGTAACGGGCGATTTGATTAGTTCATGGAGACAATACTTCAAACTAAAACCAGAAATCCAACTAAACTATTATAAGGATAAATCTGGTAAAAAAAAAAAAACTAATACATAACATAAAGAACTGTCTTGACGGTTAATTTGGTATATTAACAAATTATTTTTTGGAAAATTGAGGTTCCTTGTGGCCCAGTTGAAGCTAAAAGGGGCCACAAACACATATGACATTTGGTTATAAAACTAAAACATGTACAGTTTGTTGATTGTCATGTGAAATTAACGCAACTCAAAGTATTCCCTACGTCTGCTGTGTTTATGTACTGCCTGCTAGCGTTTAGCTTAGCTTAGCTAGCATACATAGGTGTGTTAGCGTGTGTTTACAACACCTGTTTTAATAGCATCAGTATGAGTTTGTTTAATGCGTTTTAAAAGTTATGTGGTTGTAAGAAATTGTCTTTTAACATTAAAATTAATGAGTGGCCCATTTTACCTGAAACTGCTCATGCAAAAAAACAGATGTTTAAAGATTTATAGGGCCTAAATTATGACATAATTCTAACACAAAATGCTCAGAAACAGCCGTTATTAATCATATATATACATGGAAAAGGCATATTTGGTATTGTGTTATTGCCCCATGTGATTTACCAAAAAGTGGCCCCTTTTACCTGATACCACCCCCACACACACATGATTAAACACAGATTCCTGTACAAACAGCCACTCTGGAACAGACACTGATTACTATTTGAACATAGTAGGTAACAGAATAACCCAAATAAAAAAAATAAAAAATAAAAAAACAGGTATAGTTCAGACGAGCACTGCATAGTCCATAGAAGAATCCTGGTAAAAATGGTGTTAATCTCAAACTGTTATATATACTTATATATACACGACCGTTCAATGAAGATACATGCTATACATCGCTAATGTGGTAACTGACTGTTCTAGCTGCAAATATCTGGGTTTTGATGCAATATCTACACATTTCCAGCAACTATCAGTCCAGTGCGCTAATGGTTCTAACGGCTAATGCATGATGCTATCATGTTAGCATGAAACGTTTGAACGATAGTGTATATCTACAGTTTTAGGGTCATGCACTGTAAAAAAAAAAAAATAAAGAAAAAAAAGGTTCTTTTCCTGCGATAAATGCTGCTTTGGGGGGAGTTTCTTTTCTTTTTTTTCCCAAATGTCTTTTAACGAGTCGTTTTTTTGTCTTTTTTTTTTGTAAACGAAGCCATGCGACACCTCTTTTTACACGAAGGAGTTGAGGGAGTTCATGGCGGTGGCGGGGGACGGCGCCCCCGAGCTCTCGGGGCAGTCGGCCGTGTCGCCGCCGCCGCCGCTCTTGCCGCTATACTGGCCGATAAACGAGCCGTCCTCGTTGAACTGGCCGTCGCCTCCCTCGCCGTAGTCAACTAAACTGTCGTCACTGTCGTCTCTCTTAACTGTCCCGTTAGATGGCGTTCGGCTCCCTTTTAACGGTTTATGGTCCTCATTGTCGCTGAGGGAGAGAATAACATGCAGGGTGTTAAAGGTGATGATGAGGAGATTAGTGGTCACTTTTTTTTAGCCGGAGCGCTACCGTTCAAATCTGGTAGGAAACGGTCAAATTTGCTCAAAAAAACGGGAATTTCGGTTCTTCTCCGACAAATTGGGATTTCGTTTTTTGCTCCGTGTCTAAAAAAACGGCAGCTACAGTTGTGTTGAGAACAAGAGCAGCACATTTAAAATCCTTAAATAATAATTATTATAAGGACATTGTCAACAATGCATTTTATATCCTGCATCAAAACGTAAAGAACATGTAAATTTTTCCATTTATATTACAGAAAATTATTGTATTCATCAATGTTCGTACCTCTTTCTGTTTTTCTCATACACAAATAAAGTAGTAGTATTATTTAATATATAATATCAGAAGATATCCCTATTGCTTGTTTATTTGTCACTTTACATATAAATACTTTAATATTCTAAATATTTCTCTACTTTTTCTTTGATAGCCGCTGTAATAACTACATTTCCTTGTCAAAATATCTGTGCACACCACGAATTTGTGAGCCAAAACACATGTTAAATATCCTCTTGGGAGCTAAAGAGTTTGCTAAAGTGCCAAAATGTTTGCTAAAGTGCCTTCTAGGAGCCAAACCACATGCTAAAATGCAGTCTAGGAGTCAAACCGCATGCTAACGTGTCCTCTTGGGAGCTAAATAGTGGGCTAAAGTGCCCTCCTGGAGCCAAAACATGTGTTAAACTGCCCTCTAGGGGCTAAAAATTGTATTAAAGTGCCTTCTTGAGACCTAAAAATCATGTTGAAGTGTTCTCTAGGAGACAAAATGCATGCTAAAGTGCCCTCAAGAAGCCAAAATGTGAGCTAAAGTGCCCCCTAGGAGCCTTGATACAGCCTACATTTCCTTGTTGTGGGATGAATAAAGTGCATTTAATCTAATTTAATCTTATCTAATTAGAGAAAAGTAGAATATTAGGCATCAGTGTCCACGTTTTTCTTTACAAACTCAAATATTTTCTCTATAAACTGAAATCTTCATTCCTGTGACTCACTAAAGGAATATTCAGCCTCTTAATTCCTCTGCATTTCATGGTTTTGCCTCAGAAACTGAATTTTTTGCAGGTTTTCAATGGGATTTAAGGTTTGGACTCTCAATAATTTGAATTTTGTTGGTTTGGAACCAAGATGCTGCTGGTTTACTAGTGTGTTTGGGGTAATAAACTAATAAAAATTATAAATAATCTTCAGGTTTTGATTCAGGATATAAATCGCAGGGTTCCCAATGCATCGAAATACAAATTATTACGAGGATTTGGGCTTTAAACACGCGGCTGTTGCTTTAAACACAACTGTATGAATGATTAGTTGGTTTCCATCAGGCAAACAGGGGAATTAAAGCTGCAGCAAAACATACACACTGTTCACATTCCCCCTGAAACCAAAGGACACATGATGTGGTCAATGTGAAGTGTTTCCTCCGCAAGACAAGAGGTCGTGATGAGAAAAAACAAAAAAACAGGAAATCCAAGGCAATGATGTGGATAAAAAACTGGAAAAAAGCAAGTCTCAGCCAAACAGTTCCCCCAAAAAAGCAAGCATGAGAAAAACCGATGCATGGTTCAATCTGCAAAGAAGATTTTCTTTGGATTTCAGGAGAGTTGGAGACATTCCATGTACATGAGTCAATGATATCATCAATGAGGTAAGACCACGAAGCCTTCATAATGTCCACAAAATCTCATGTTCCTACTATTAAAAAACCCAATGGAGATGAATATTTAAAGGGGGCGCTACAGAAGTGTTTAATCCAGATTAAAGTGTTTGCCATCCTTGACCTTTGTACCAATTTTCATTATGACATGAGGTCATTAAAGCCTTAAATCGGCCGAATGTATTTTAATCGCGAATGACCAAAAATGGCGGAGCCACCGCTGCCAGACCGCTGAAGAATATACTGGTCAAGTTTGAGGTCTATAGAATAAAATCTGTAGGATGGGTTTGTTGAAATGTGAGGAAAACTTCAATCCAAAATGGCCGACTTCCTGTCTGAAAAAAATGGCAAAAACGTCTAAATTTGTGGCCTCGCCAAGGCTACATCCTCTGGTGAAAACTCATCATTTTTAGAAATTTTCATCGCCACGGTCTTCAGATGCTACACCTAAAATTTTAAATAGTTGTGATGAATTCCCTCGGACGAGTTAGTCAAAGTACGAAGGCTGCAAACGGCCAAAACCACAATTTTTGAGAAGCTTCAATTCAAAATGGCCGACTTCCTGTTGGGATTTCACCATGGCGATAAGAGAACACCCATATTCAAAGCCTATAAAATACGCAAAGTGTCACCTGGCCCAACGTGTCCACCAAATTTGGTCATTTCACCAATATTCGATTAAAAATGGCCGACTTCCTGCCTGCAAAAATGGTGAAAACATCTAAATTTGTGGCCTCGCCAAGGGTACATCCTCTGGTGAAAACTCATCATTTTTAGAAATTTTCATCGCCATGGTCTTCAGATGCTACACCCAAAATTTTAAGTAGTTGTGATGAATTCCCTTGGAGGAGTTTGTCAAAGTACGACGGTTGCAAATGGCGCTAGGTGTGGAAAGGGCCAAAATGTCCAACTTCCTGTTGGGTGTTTTTTTTTTAAATTTGCTGCCATGAATTCCCAAGAGTCAACTTCCTGTTGGGATTTCACTGTGACATTAAGAGAACACCCATATTCAAAGCCTATAAAATACGCAAATTTCCACTTGGCCCAACGCGTCCGCCAAATTTGGTCATTTGTCCAATATTTGATTCAAAATGGCCGACTTCCTGTTCGACTTTCAGCATGATGTTAAGAGGCTTTTTTGTGCCTTTTGACCTGATACACATGTGTGCCAAATTTCGTTCTTCTACGTGAATCTACACGGCGGGGCTGTTCTTTTAAAAACTGCTAGGTGGTGACATTAGAGCCATTTTTCGACATTCAAAACCTATAAATGATGTGAATTTCCACCAGGACTGATGCATCCACCAAATTTGGTGGCCCCAAAAAGACAATTAATTTTGTAGTATTTAATAATTTGGATAAACTGAACATGAGGAAGGCTTCATGACGGGATATTGAACATATTGATGAGAACCTGGGATGTTGTTTTTTTATAAAGCCAGCGTTTTTTTGTGTCCAGCGACCCTCTTTATATGCTCCATTTACACCACAATGACCTTGAAACCAACCACCCACACACACACACACCCTTACCTTTCCTGAGACACACACTCTTTGACCAGACGGTGAAATCCAGCTGAGATCACACACATCAACAGTCTACTCTCACAACAGAGGAGATTTTACAGGGATTCTGGTGTTTTTACAGGTTAATTCACTCGGGTTAATAACTCACAGCTGGAGTCAAACAACGATGAGCTGCAGTGAGTTAACTTGATGCTTTTATTGACACGCTGGAAGCTTCAGCTGAGCTCAATGGAAACAGCAATGATATCAAGTTATATCACTCACAAAGGCACTAGAATATTCCTACACGTTGCCTTGTGATTTACTGACTGGGGCTGTGCTTTACGGAGTTTTAAAGGTAAATCAGGAGAATTTCTGCAGCTTTTTGGGACAATAAATCTCATAAAAAGACCAAAAACCCTCAATAAACTGATCCTAAAGACATTGATGCTTCTTGATTCTGATGTATTGTTGTTTTCACTCCATATTTCTACTGTAAATATGCAAAAAACCATAAAAAGAGTCCTGCTAAATAAACCTAAAATTATTTAATTTTAATTTATTTAATTGTAGCTGGTAACAAGATAAATCTCTACATTTATTTGGATTTATTTTTAAAATATTTCTTTAATTTTTATTTATTTTTTAGAAATATTGCACACTGTAAAAAGTTAAATCTTAACAAGTAGAAATATTTGTTTTTTGGGTAAAATTCGTCCAGTAATGAGTAGAATCTCAATCTTATTTTATGTTTTATATATAAAATTATATTTATATATATATTATTTTATTTTTAATCTTATCTTATTCCATTGGTAGACAATTTATTTTATTTTAAGATTTTTTAAAGATTTTTTATTCCTGATTTGAGTCAATTTGGTCTTTTTTTAAGAAAATAAGACATTTAAAAAAAAATAAAATAAAGAAATTAATAAATAATAAATCAAGATTTTTTTAATTAAATGAATAAATAATAAATTATTATTATAATTATTAGGATAATAATACTTATTATTAAGAATAAATATTATTATTATTATTATTATTAATAATAATAATTATTAACAACAATACATTTTATTATTATTTATTAATATTAATATAATTCTAAAATATTGGACTAATTTATACCAAAAACTAGATATTTTAAACATGATTTACATTTTTGTGCAATATTTTTTAAAACAAAAAAATAATACAAATTAAAGAAACATTTTCTAAAATTAATCCAAATATATGTAGAGATTTTTATATATTTATCTATAAGTATATCAGTATATATTATATATTAAATATATCAATTTCCTGTTTAATTTAGTACTTTATATAGTATATTTAGTTGGTAATACTTCTATACTATGAACGCAGGACTTTTACTCATAATTCAGTACTTTTACATCCTGGTAGTGATACTTTTACTCAAATAAACTTCACTTCCACGACAATAAAAGAACTTATTGTGAATAAACTGCACTTTGAGGATTGAGTTTGGTCTTTTTATGGATTTTCTTGTAGAATTTCTCCCGTTTGATCCTTTAAAATCTGTTAAAAACGGCTGCTGAGCTGTTTGAAACAGCCAGAAAACTTCAAACATGCTGATATTTACTATTAAATCCAGATGCATTTATACACTATATATCTACTATATATATATATATATATAAACAATAACTCAACACATTATTGCCTAGAGCAAACTTTTCATATACAAGATCTTCACACATGCATATCACATATTTATATATATATATTTATATATATATATATATATATGTGTGTTTTATCACAGCATAGAATCCATAGAACAGATTTGTGTATACATAATACAAAAAGGAATATAAAATATAAAAGCAAGACCATCTTATAAATTCACTTATATATATATATATATATAAAAAGAAAAACATTTTTTTCTGCTCTACAGGAGTAAAGTGCTTCATTTTCTGTATTTTCTGTAGCGTGCGGTTGACAGGATGCTGACAAGCAGAGCGCCACCTGCTGCAAATTCACTGTTAATACGATTTATTCTGTACAGGTGATGAGTAGCTTATTAGTAACGATGGCGGTAGAAGCTCGGCCAGAGGCGTCGTTTCGGTTTAACGAGACGAACTCGGTGAAAATAGTCGATTTAAATCTGAGAGTAGAATTAAGTTATAGACCAGGGGGGTCAAACACGTGGCCCGGGGACCAGAAGCGGCCGTCTGAAGGGTCGAATTCGGTCAAATATTCCATTTTTTTTACAGAAATATGAAAAATGAAATGAAAATAAATAAGCAAAATTATTTGAATATTATATTTTAAAATAATTCTACTCAATACTGGACTAATTCTACCAATATTTTTATTATTATTTAAATTTATTTATTTTTTGTATTTATTTAATATTATTTTTTATTTTTATTTTAATTAATTAATTTATTTTTTTGTATTTATTTAATATTATTTTTTTATTTTCTTATGTTATTCCTGTTTTAAATTGAAGGATAATTAACAGTGTAAATATTTATAATGAATTAAATTATATAAAAATATATATATATATAATTTCTCTATGTAAAAAGGAGGAGAAATGTGCATATGTTTATTTTTACTGGTCAATAATTAATATTAATGATTAATAGATTGAGATACTCCTGTTAATTATAATTACAGTGAAGTTCTGATGAGTTCCGGACCGAGACGACGCCTCTGAGCTCGTGGTCAGTTGCAAATGAAACTAGCTTATTTATTTATTGATTTATTCTCTTCCTGACTGTCTTATTGAAACCTTTCACACCAAAAACTCCTTAAATCCCGAGAACCTGAAGAATCCTGCTGCTCAGCCGACGACGAGGACAAACACACACACAGTATCGAGGCCGTCCAGGAAGTCCCAGAACCCAAAAAACACCGAAAAACTAAAAAAAAATGATAATAAAAAGCCCAAAATCTTGTGCTTCACGGCGGCAGAAGTTCAGACGGGGGGCACTTGTTGTAGTGGAGGTCCGGGTCAGTTATTGGTCAGCTGTAAGGGTTGATGGGGGGGAAGGAGTGCAGAGCTCCCACCCAGCCAGAGAGATCCGATCTGGGCAGAAAGCAGCACGGAGCAGAGGGGTTGATAGGGCTGATAGGTACATATGGGGCTCTGGGAGGGGGCTCCAGAGGCTGGAGCACTTTCTCTCACCTGTATTCCCCAAAAGTACAGTCATCGTCTTTCATGGGCTGGAACTCTGGGTCCGTGTGAGCGTCCTCCTTCTCTTTCACTGCACAGAAAAACACAGAAAATCAAAGAAAACAGCTCAAAAAGGAGAATAATAGATAGTGAGAGTCAGTTAGTTATATAGAAAGGGCCCCCAAAAAACAAAAAGCCACCAAAAAGGTAGAAACATCCCCAAAAGACCTCAGAATAACCAATAAGTGGTTCCAAAAATTCTAGAAACGGCCCCAAAAAGCCCTAGAAGCAATAGAAACAGCCCCCAAAAAGCACCAAAAACACTAGAAATGGGCTAGAAAAAGCTAGAAATGGTTCCAATAAAGCTAGAAATGGACCCAAAAATGCTAGAAATGGCCCCTAAAAAGTCCCAAAAAAGCTATAAGTGGCTCCAAAGAAGCTAGAAGCAACCCCAAAAAGATAGAAAAAGCCCCCAAAAATCCCCCAAAGTGCTAAAAACAGCCCCAAAAACACTAGAAATGGGTCCAGATGATGTGAGAAGTGGCCCCCAAAAAAGCTAGAAACAGCCACAAAAAAGCCCCAAACAAGCCGACAAACTGTTGTAGAAAAGTCCCAAAAAAGCTAGAAACTACCCCAAAATAGCTAGAACCAGCCCAAAAAAGGTCCACAAAAGCCCCCAAAAAAGTAGAAGGCCCCAAAACAACATCGCCCAAAAGCTAGAACCAACCCAAAAAAAGCTAGAAATACCCACCAAAAGCCACAAAAAAGGTAGAAATGGTCTAAAAAAAAAAGCCCCAAAAAACTTAGAACTAGCCTCAAAAAAGCCCCAAACTAGCCCTGAAAAAGTGAGAAATGGTTGTAGAAAAGTCCCAAAAAAGCTAGAAACTACCCCAGAATATATAGAACCAGCCCAAAAAAGGTCCACAAAAGCCCCAAAAAGGTAGAAGGCCCCCCAAAAAAGTCAACCAAAAGCTAGAAATGGCTCCAAAAAAGCTAGAACCAGCCCAAAAAAAGACCAATAAATTCCCCAGAAAATGCTAGAAATGGCCCCTAAAAAGTCCCAAAAAAGCTAAAAGTGGTTCCAAAAAAGCTAGAAGCACGCCAAAAAGATAGAAAAGGCCCCAATAAAGGCCCCAAAGTGCTAGAAGCAGCGCCAAAAAAGCACCAAAAACACTAGAAATGGGTCCAAAAGCTAGAAGTGGCCCAAAAAAACAAAAAGATGTGAGAAGTGGCCCCCAAAAAAACTAGAAACAGCCACAAAAAAGCCACAAACAAGCCGACAAACTGTTGTAGAAAAGTCCCCAAAAAGCTAGAAACTACCCCAAAATAGCTAGAACCAGCCCAAAAAAGGTCCACAAAAGCCCCAAAAAAGGTAGAAGGCCCCAAAACAACATCGCCCAAAAGCTAGAACCAACCCAAAAAAAGCTAGAAATACCCACCAAAAGCCACAAAAAAGGTAGAAATGGTCTAAAAAAAAAGCCCAAAAAAACTTAGAACTAGCCTCAAAAAAGCCCCAAACAAGCCCTGAAAAAGTGAGAAACGGTTGTAGAAAAGTCCCAAAAAAGCTAGAAACTACCCCAAAATATCTAGAACCAGCCCAAAAAAGGTCCACAAAAGCCCCAAAAAGGTAGAAAAAAGCTAGAAATGGCCCCTAAAAAGCTAGAACCAGCCCAAAAAAAGACCCATAAATTCCCCCAAAAATGCTAGAAATGGCCCCTAAAAAGTCCCAAAAAAGCTAAAAGTGGTTCCAAAAAAGCTAGAAGCACGCCAAAAAGATAGAAAAGGCCCCAATAAAGGCCCCAAAGTGCTAGAAGCAGCGCCAAAAAAGCACCAAAAACACTAGAAATGGGTCCAAAAGCTAGAAGTGGCCCAAAAAAACAAAAAGATGTGAGAAGTGGCCCCCAAAAAAACTAGAAACAGCCACAAAAAAGCACCAAAAACACTAGAAATGGGTCCAAAAAAAGCTAGAATTGGCCTGTAAAAAGCCCCAAAAAAGTGAGAAACGGTTGTAGAAAATTCCCAAAAAAGCTAGAAACTGCCCCAAAATAGCTTTGAACCAGCCCAAAAAAGAGGTAGAAATGTCCCCAAAAGAGTTGCCCAAAAGCTAGAAATGGCTCCAAAAACACTAGAACCAATCCAAAAAAGTAGAAATGGCCCCTAAAAAGCTAGAACCAGCCCAAAAAAAGACCCATAAAAGCCCCAAAAAATGGTATAAATGGCCCTGGTTTCCTGGTTTTGTGCCTTACTCACCAGGATATTTGCCTCCCTTGTTCCTCTGGATGAAGCAGATGATGAGGAGGATGAGGATGAGGAGGGCGATGGCACACATGAGGCCGATGAACCATCCCTGAGTGGCGATGTCCACCTGTCGGCTGGCCACGGCTGGACAGAAGAGAAGAAAAATAGTCAAAACTCACCGACTTTAACCACCGAGAAGGAGAGAAGGCAACCGACCGTCCAGAGTCACGTCGGTCTACGTTAAATCTTTACGTCTTTTAGTAGCTACTCGCTAGACTTTTCGGCTCATGAGTGAATCATGATCGTACGAATTGTTACTGAAAAAAGACGAGTTTGGTGTTAGAGGAGTTAGACTGAGCTGATGGAAACGTCTGTTTGTTGTTTTCTCACAAAAACAAAAACACACGGACATTAACAGTTACACATATAGTTTTACTGTGGGTGATATTAGCTTGAATATTACACTAAACATACATTTAGCGTCTAATATGAGGATGAATCCATGTTCTTTAATTAACTGACTTGTTGAGTTTGAACAGTCATGCTTCTGTAAAGTAGAGGAGTTAAAGGACTGATATAAATGTCTGATATAGTGTGAAAATACCGCTGTAGATATATATAATACTGTCGATCTGAAACATTTGTCTTAGTAATAAAACACTGTGTCCCAATACAACTGTAAATATAGTAAGTATACAACTGTAAAATCACCATTCAATACCTTAGCATTTAGTTGTTTTTTCCTTGTAGGTTTCCTACTGTTAGCCACTGTTAGTTACTGTTAGCCACTGTTAGTTACTGTTAGCCACTGTTAGTTACTGTTAGCAACAGCTATTTAATGTTAGTTACTGTTAGCCACTGTTAGCCACTGTTAGCCACTGTTAGTTACTGTTAGCCACTGTTAGTTACTGTTAGATACTGTTAGTTACTGTTAGCAACAGCTATTTAATGTTAGTTACTGTTAGCTACTGTTGGATACTGTTAGCTATTGTTAGAGGCTAATAGTAACTAATGAATTACTTACTAGTTAGTTACTATGAGCTACTGCTAGTTACTGTTAGCCACTGTTAGTTACTGTTAGCCACTGTTAGTTACTGTTAGCCACTGTTAGATACTGTTAGTTACTGTTAGCAACAGCTATTTAATGTTAGTTACTGTTAGCCACTGTTAGATACCGCTAGCTATTGTTAAAGGTTAATAGCAACTAATGAATTACTTACGAGTTAGTTGCTGTTAGCTACTGCTAGCCACCAATAATTAGTGTTAGCCACTTTTAGCTACTGTTAGCCACTGTAAGTTACCATTAGCTATTGTTAGAGGCTAATAGCAACTAATGAATTACTTACGAGTTAGTTGCTGTTAGCTACTGCTAGCCACCGATAATTAGTGTTAGCCACTTTTAGCTACTGTTAGATAATGTTAGCTACTGTTAGCCACTGTTAGTTACTGCTAGTAATTACAATTTATCACTACCAACATTTTAGAATTATGCACATTTTTATTCAACAAAACTACAGAATGTGTAATATGGGAAATACTTTTATATATACTTATATATATACTTTATAACTATATTTACAGTTGTGTTGTTGGTGACCATTGTGAAAAAAAAACACATATATTATTTGTCGTCCTCAGGCACTTTCACACCAAAGCAGACATGTCCTCCACTATGATTGTGTCTCGACTACAGCACATGCCTCACATCCAAAACCATCACAGCACATCAATAAAAACCCAACGATTCACGGGTTTTTAACCACAACAAAAACATCACAGGCTACTACACGTTGGTCGGGAGGCGGTGGTATCGATGGCGGCGGCGGCGGCCGCACCAGGAGCTGCCTCACCTGGCACCGTCACCAGCAGCTCGTGGGAGCGGCGCGGCGGCCGGTCGGCGACGCCTTTGGCCGCCAGGCGCACCCTATAGGACAGGCCCGACTTTAAACCCCGGAGAACGTGGCTGCGAGAGGCGTTCACCAGCTCTCTCTGCCACTCTGAAACACCTTCACCTGCAGGAGGAGGACGTTCATGGAGAGAGGGAACGGGTTCAGGAGTGAACAACAACCACACCAGGCCACCACGGATAGATAACATGGAAACTAGTCAAGAAAAGCCCTTGTATATAATGTATGAATATACTTATAGAGGCCTGCTGGGAAATATAACTATGTCTCTATTATGTCCACTGAATCTACACAAATAAGAAGTATAAGTAATTCTGTTAGCTACTGTTAGCTACTATTAGTTATGGTTAGCTACAATTAACTACTGTTAGCCAATGTTAGTAGCTAACTATTTACTGTTACTCATACTAGTTAGCTACTGTAAGTCACTATTAGCTACTGTTAGCAACTGTTAGTTCATGTTAGCTATGGTTATCTAAAATTAGCTACTGTTAGCCACTGTTAGTAGCTAACTATTTACTGTTACTATTACCAGTTAGCTACTGTAAGTCACTATTAGCTACTGTTAGCCACTTTTAGTTAATGTTAGTTACTGTTAGCCACTGCTAGCTACTGTTAGTAGTTGACATTAGATAACTAGTTACTCTTAGTGTTACTAGTGAGCTACCATTATTAGCTTGCCATTGTTAGTTACTGTTAATGACTGTTAGTTACTGTTAGTTACTATTAGCTACTGTTAGCCACTGTTAGTTACTGTTAGTTAATATTAGCTACTGTTAGCCAGAGCTAGCTACTCTTAGTAGTTAACAGCAGATAACTAGTTACTCTTAGTGTTACTAGTTAGCTACCGTTAGTTACTATTAGCTACCGTTATTAGCTTGCCATTGTTAGTTACTGTTAATGACTGTTAGTTACTGTTAATTACTATTAGCTACTGTTATCTATGGCTAGTTACTATTAGCTACTGTTAGCCAGTTCTAGCTACTGTTAGTAGTTAACAGCAGATAACTAGTTACTCTTAGTGTTACTAGTTAGCTAGCATTAGTTACTATTAGCTACCGTTATTAGCTTGCCATTGTTAGTTACTGTTAGTTAATATTAGCTACTGTTAGCCACTTCTAGCTACTGCTAGTAGTTAACAGTAGATAACTAGTTACTCTTAACTTTACTAGGTATTTACTGTTAGCCACCGCTAGCTAAAATATTTTAAAGAAATTAATCAATAATTATCATTATCCACGGATATGAAAGATTATATACCAATATATGTTCTATAGATTTTAATAGGTTATAATATTTTATATACTATATATATACTATACTATATATATTATAATTTATTTCTGTTTTTTTCTCATATTTTTGTAAAACTGGAACAAATATCTTTAAAAAAACAACTACACTTTATAAGAATTGAGAATATTTTCAGTGCTTATAGCTACACTTATATAAGTATATTTATTTTTCATTATAGACACAGGGCTTCATGTAAAGTGTTATTATCTATGAATCTATCTATATTAGATTTAATTAATATGTTCTATGAAATGATGCAACAATTAAATCTATAAATCAACTGTTTGACTGATGATATCCAACAGTTTATGAATAATTCTGCTCTATTGTCGTGATATTTGCTAATTGAATAAATTAAACAGCAGGAGTGAGAGATTCATACCACCTCCATCCTTAAAATCTATATAATATATAGATCAATAACAGGTCAGAGTCATTATCAATCCAATTACATCTGGGTCCAGATTGTATTAATGTAAAACCATTAAAATTTACCATAAAATCTACAGGAACTAACTGGCATCAAATATACAGAAAGTTACTGTAATTATTTTACAGCTAATATATTTATTGTGTCTTTACTGTAAAACAAATACTGTGATTTCAGTTCTTTTTACATATTTAGTTGATTAATTGTAGTGAAAATCAATTAAATGCTTTGAATGCTGTGATTAATTTGTAAAATATACAGATATTTACACTAATAATTGTTTACAGAAATGTTACTGTAAATAACTGTAGATTTTACAGTAAAGTTTTACAGGTTTACATTGAATTATACAATAAAAATCTATTAAATTCAGGTGTATTTACAGTATTAGGTGTTTAACTGTTATAAAACATTAATACTTTATCTACAGTGATTTACTGTAAAATATTCATCAATCTACTGTAATAATCATTTACAGTAATGTTACTGTAAATAAATATAGATTTTACAGTAAAGTTTTACAGGTTTACAGTTAATTGTACATCAAAAAACTATTCAATTCTATAATTTCAGTTGTATTTACAGTATTAAATGATTAATTTCACAATAAAAAAACAATTATATTCTGTAATTTTAGTTGTATTTACAGTATTAGGTCATTAACTGTATAAATACTGTGATTTCCATTGTATTTACAGTATTATGTGATTAATTGTACAATTAAAAACTTATAGTATTGGGTAATTAACTGTATTATAATATTTATTGTAAATATAAATCAATCTACTGTAATAATCATTTACAGTAATATTACTGTAAATAACTGTAGATTTTACAGTAAAATGTTTTAGGTTTACAGGTTTACAGTTAATTATACAGTAAAAATCTATTAAATTCAGATGTATTTACAGTATTGGGTGTTTAACTGTGTTATAAAACGTTAATACGTTAACTACAGTGATTTACTGTAAAATATTCATCAATCTTCTGTAATAATCATTTACAGTAACGTTACTGTAAATAACTGTAGATTTTACAGTACAATTTTACAGGTTTACAGTTAATTATACAATAACAATCTATAAAATACTGTGACTTCAGGTGAATTTACAGTATTAAATGATTCATTTCACAATAGAAAGAATTAAATTCTGTAATTTCAGGTGAATTTACAGTATTAGGTGATTATTTATAAAATAGACATCATTTAGTGGCTGATTTCACTTGTATTTACATTATTATATGATTAATTGTACAATTAAAAACTTATCGTATTGGGTAATTATACATTAATCTACATAATAATCATTTACAGTAACTTTACTGTAAATAGCTGCAGATTTTACAGTAAAACTTTCCAGTGAAGGAGCAGATACTGTAGTAGTGGTAGTAGGAGTCTCTCAGCTTCATGTATGCAGGTGTATTTTCTACATTTATGGATTTGTCCTTACTGTTTTCTACTATGTACTCTAGGTAAAGGTTTTTCTCCGGGCCCCAGAATTCCCAACTGATCAGAACTCCGTCCTCTCCCAGCGAGGAACTAACGTTCCCAAACGGACTCGACTCAGGCGGCGCTGACACGACAAGAGAAGAACAACCGTCAGGACCCGAAAACCCAGAAATAACCAGAAATAACCAGAAATATGTGAGTAGAACTGAGGCTGGACGTCAGAGCAGCTCAATGGGAACAAAAAGATCCAAAAAAAACACAACAAAACACAAAAAGCTCATCACACGCTGCAAAAAATGTAAGCTAACGAGGGAAAAGTTATTCATTTCAGTGAAACCAGTCCAATACTGATTTTGCTCATTTTTCTTAATATTTTTTTTATTTATTTTATTTTTTTTAATCTGTTTTTGTTTATCTAATTTTTTTTTAACTTTTTGTCTCATAATATAGAATTTTACACTAATAAAAACACAAAAAAATATAAAATATTTTGCATTTTTTATTATAATGATAATGTTTAATATTTTGGAATTTTTTATCTCATTTTTTAAAAATTTTATCTGACAATTTTGACCTTTTATTTTATTTTTAAATAATAAAAATCATAAAAAACAAAGGATAAAAAGAGTAACTTGTTTGACTTGTGTGACTTTTCATCATAATGTTTTACCCAATATTTTAGAGTTTTTCATCTATACATTTATTTTTTTTTATCCTTTATATTTAACTTTTTTACTATTTAAATAAGAACAATAACGAAAAACAAATAATACATAATATTGTTCTTTTTTATCTAATTTTTAAAAATATTTTATCTCAATTTATATTTTTTTCTCTAATTTATGAATCAAAACAAAAATGAAAAACTTTTCAATTTATATTTATATTTTATTTATTTATTATATTTTTTATTAATATATATCAACTTATTTAGTTTTTTTATCTCATTTATTCATCATTTTATCTTAAAATTTACACTTTTTCTTTTATTTTGAATAATTATTTTTAAATTGTACCAATAATTTTGATTTTTTTTCTCTTATTTTTTATTACTAATAAAAAAATGTAATTATTTGACTTTTTTTAGTTTTTAGTTTTTATCTTATTTTGGTAGGCTTTTATCACATTTAATTGTCTTTTTATCTAATAATTTAGACTTTTTCTTTTATTTAAAATAAAACAAGATGAAACGGATTAAAATCCTCGACTTTCATCCTGATGTGGACCTAATTTTTTGCAGTGTGTGATCCGTCAGGCACTGATGGCGTGTAGAGTGTTGTACCCGCGGCGGGTGGACGGCGAGGAGGAGGCCGTGCAACGGGATGAGAACTGAGGCTGTTTCCTGTAAACAACAACAACAACAACAACAACACGTAGCAGCACGTCAGCCACAAACAAACAAACAAAAATAAACAAATAAAACGCCGTCCACGCAGCCACGAGTCAACGAACACGAGGAAAAGCTTCCACATGCAGCAGCAGCCGTAGAAACCAGAGACAAATAAACAAATCAAAGGGTAAACAACAGGTTGTTTGTTGTTTTCTGTTGCCGAGCGCAGGAAAAACATGCTGTAAACATGCGTCACCTGATCCAACATCAGCCACAACATCATCAGGCTGAGAAATCAGAGCTTCAGGAGAAGAAAACACAGAAAACAGCAGCTCAAACCGAGGTCCGGGACCCCCAGGAGGTCCTCCGGGACCCCCAGGAGGTCCTCCGGGGACCCACAGGAGGTCCTCCGGGGACCACAGGAGGTCCTCGGGGGTCCCCAGGAGGTCCTCGGGGGGACCCCCAGGAGGTCCTCCGGGACCCCAGGAGGTCCTCCGGGGACCTACAGGTGGTCCTCCGGGGACCACAGGAGGTCCTCGGGGACCACAGGAGGTCCTCCGGGGACCCCAGGAGGTCCTCCGGGGACCCCAGGAGGTCCTCCGGGACCCCAGGAGGTCCTCCGGGGACCCCAGAAATATAGACAAATAAATCAGTTTAAAATATATATTATTATTGTGTGTGTATTATTATTATTATTATTATTATTATTATTATTATTATTATTATTATTATCATCATATACTTACAGTGATAAATGCACTGATTAATAAATGGAATGAGCAAAAGAAACTGTTTAAATTATTAGAAAAAAGACAAATATAAGATTTTAAAAAATAAAACTGGATAAAACTAAAAAAATTATAAAAAAAAAAAATATTTCATATAATATTTAAAAATGAGGGAAAAAAATCCAAATTATTAGAAAATTAAATTGATAAATTATTAAATTATTTATAAATATAATTTAATTAAATTTTACAAAAGTTTGAAATTGTTTTTCATTATTATCGATGAAAAATAAATAAATAAAATTCTATTATTAGATCAAAATAATAAAAAAATAAGTCTAAATTATTAGTTAATTTTTTTATTTAATATTTAAAAGAATTTGATGAATTAAATTATTATTATTGGATCAAAATTTTAAAAAAAGGAAAAATAAAATAATATTTTTTTTAAATAAAAAAAAATCTTTAAAAATAAAGAAAGAAAAGTCTATTATTAGATCAAAATAATAAAAAAATAAATAAAAAAATAAGTCTAAATTATTTGTTAATTTTTTTATTTAATATTTAAAAGAACTTGATGAATTAAATTATTATTATTATTATTTGATCAAAATTTAAAAAAAAAAGGAAAAATAAAATAATAATAATAATAATTTTTTTAAAATAAAAAATAAATAAATAAATAAGTCTAAATTATCAAAATTAAAAAAGGAAAAATAAATAAAAGAATAATAATAAAAGAATTAAAAATAAATAAATACATTTTAAAACAATTTCATCTGGTTTTTATTCCATTATTGTTCCAAAAGTAAACAGCTTCTCCTTAGTGACATCACAACATACAAATATGGGACCTTTAACTATTAAAACAAGAATAAACAGATAAACAAACAGGAAGCAGTGATTTCAGTGATTTCAGAGTAAAAGCATGGCTCTTACCTGCGTTTTACAGACTAAACCGCAGCAGAAAGCGGCTCCAGCTGCTCATGAACACATAAAACCTTTGTTATTTCTGGGATTATTTTCCCGCCGTGACGTCACTCACCTTCGTCAGTGATGATGACGGCCTCCTGAGAAATGGCCGGCCCCGCCCCGCGCGACGTTTTCGCGTTCAAATAAAACTTGTAGCGCGTGCTGTACTTGAGGTTTCGCAAAGTGACCGAGGTCTCGTTGGCGTTCAGGGCCTGCTCCTCCACCGGGCCCACGTCATGGGAGTTATTGACTACAGGAGCAGGAGGAGGAGCAGGAGGAGGAGGAGGAGGTGCAGGAGGAGGAGGAGGAGGAGGAGGTGCAGGAGGAGGAGGAGGAGGTGCAGGAGGAGGAGGAGGAGGAGGTGACAGAGGCATGAGGCGGCAGTCGGTGAGTGGGGCAGAGGCGGAGGAGGAGGGTTTAAAGTGTAAATAATGGGGAGCATCAGGGGGAATGAGGAGTGACAAAAGTGGATTTGTTAATTAATGCCGTAACCTAGGCAACAAATTGAAGTAGAATGACCAACGGTCGACTGTTCTGGATTAGTTTCTCTAGAATAATCTGAACATGGGTGACAAAATAAAACGAGACGAGACGTGACAGAACTACAGGATCTACAGGTTGTTGTTACTGATCGATTGATTGATGGATCATTGATCGGCTGCTACCTGGCTGGTATCTCAGCGTGTAGCCTGTGATCAGTCCGTTCCGGTCATGAGGAGGACTCCACTCCAGGGTCAGAGAGTCCAGGTTGGGGTTGGTGATGGTCAGAGAGGACGGAACGGCTGGAACTAAAGAAATGAATTAGGATGAGGATAAAATAATAACTCCATTAATCAATACGTTGATTTCATCCCACTGATTTTCTATAAAATGCATAAAAAAACACTTGTTATATTTAATACATTTAAATAATTAACTCACTAAATACGTTTTATTCAAATTATATTATTTGACTTAAAATTCCCTTTATTTCAATATTAAATAAATAATTTGCCATGTTACAGAGAAATAGTCAGAAACCGCCTTAAAAGCATCTGTCTGGACTTCTGTGAAGTTGTGATGTCACAACTTTACTCGTTTTTTTATCATTATTGTTCTTATTCAAAAATAAGAGAAGAAATTCAACAATATTTAATGTATTTTTTTTTTAAATATGACATTTAAAAAAATAACCTGATGTCATTTTTATTATTTAAAAATAAAAGAAACAGTTTAAATTATTAGAAAAAAAGATAAATATAAGATTTAAACAATAAAATTGGCTAAGAAAAATTGTAAAAATTAAATAATTTTTTTTTATTATTTAAAAAAACAATATTATGATGAAAAAATGGTCTTGTTTTAGTTTTAAATACTGTTTAATGTTTAAAAATGAGGGAAAAAATTCCAAATTATTAGATAAGAATTTTATAAAAATTGAAATGTAAAACAAAAATTATTAGATAAAATTTTAAGTAAATTCTTGTTATTTATTTTTCTTATTATTATTATTTAGATATAAAAAGTCACATTTATTTATTGATTATTTATGTATAAAAGTCAAACTTCTTCTTGTTTTGTATTATAATATTATTATTTCTCAAAAATAAGAAAAAAACTATAAAAAAAACTATAAAAATTATTTAAAAAAAACCAATATTATGATGAAAAATCAGTTTTGTCTTGTTTTAGTTTTAAATACTGTTTAATATTTTAAAATAAGGGAAAAATATTCCAAATTATTAGATAAAAACTTTATAAAAATATGGATAAAACCAAAAAATTATTTAAAAAAAACAATATTATATAATATGTAAAATGAGGGAAAAAATTATTAGAAAATTACATTTATAAATTATAAATGTATAAATTATTTATAAATATAATTTAATTAAATTTTACAAAAGTTTGAAATTTAAAACAAAAATTGCTCAATAAAATTTTAAGTAAATTCAATTTTACAAACAACATCGGATCATTATTGTTATTATTCTAATATAAAAGAAAAAGTCACATTTATTCAATAATTAGTTTTATTTGAGATTATTTATATATAAAAGTCAAACATTTTAAAAAGATTTAAAAAATAAAATTGGATAAAACAAAAAGAATTATTAAAAAAACACAATATTATGATGAAAAATCTGTTTTGTCTTGTTTTAGTTTGTGTTATATTTAATAGATTTATATAATAATCACAATTAAATTGACCCCTGAAAGATTTATGTTGATTAAGTCCAATAACCTTTGTGTTTGTAGAGATATTCCACATTTATTACCATTTATAGCAGTTAAACCATCTCACCTCCCTCAGGTGTCTCAAACTGCTGGGCGGGGCTAGCTGGCCCCTCCCCCCTGCCGTTGAACACCTTGACGTTGAATGAGTAGAGGCTGAACGGATGGAGGCCGGGTAGAAGACCATGGCTGTGGTTCCCGCTGAACGTCAGGATCTGTTTCTCGATGTGGTGAGGGTTATGTTTATGGAGGCTGCGTTCCCTCCAGTAGTACACCTGGAAAACAGGTACATTACTACAGGTGCTACAGTAGTACACCTGGAAAACAGGTACATTACTACAGGTGCTACAGTAGTACACCTGGAAAACAGGTAAATTAATACAGGTACTACAGTAGTACACCTGGAAAACAGGTAAATTACTACAGGTACTACAGCAGTACACCTGGAAAACAGGTAAATTACTACAGGTACTACAGCAGTACACCTGGAAAACAGGTAAATTAATACAGGTACTACAGTAGTACACCTGGAAAACAGGTAAATTACTACAGGTACTACAGCAGTACACCTGGAAAACAGGTAAATTACTACAGGTACTACAGCAGTACACCTGGAAAACAGGTAAATTACTACAGGTACTACAGCAGTACACCTGGAAAACAGGTAAATTACTACAGGTACTACAGCAGTACACCTGGAAAACAGGTAAATTACTACAGGTACTACAGTAGTACACCTGGAAAACAGGTAAATTACTACAGGTACTACAGCAGTACACCTGGAAAACAGGTAAATTACTACAGGTACTACAGTAGTACACCTGGAAAACAGGTAAATTACTACAGGTACTACAGTAGTACACCTGGAAAACAGGTAAATTACTACAGGTACTACAGCAGTACACCTGGAAAACAGGTAAATTACTACAGGTACTACAGCAGTACACCTGGAAAACAGGTAAATTACTACAGGTACTACAGCAGTACACCTGGAAAACAGGTAAATTACTACAGGTACTACAGCAGTACACCTGGAAAACAGGTAAATTACTACAGGTACTACAGTAGTACACCTGGAAAACAGGTAAATTACTACAGGTGCTACAGTAGTACACCTGGAAAACAGGTAAATTACTACAGGTACTACAGTAGTACACCTGGAAAACAGGTAAATTACTACAGGTACTACAGTAGTACACCTGGAAAACAAGTAAATTACTACAGGTGCTACAGTAGTACACCTGGGAAACAGGTAAATTACTACAGGTGCTACAGTAGTACACCTGGAAAACAGGTAAATTACTACAGGTACTACAGTAGTACACCTGGAAAACAGGTAAATTACTACAGGTACTACAGCAGTACACCTGGAAAACAGGTACATTACTACAGGTACTGCAGTAGTACACCTGGAAAACAGGTAAATTACTACAGGTACTACAGTAGTACACCTGGAAAACAGGTAAATTACTACAGGTACTACAGTAGTACACCTGGAAAACAGGTAAATTACTACAGGTACTACAGTAGTACACCTGGAAAACAGGTAAATTACTACAGGTGCTACAGTAGTACACCTGGAAAACAGGTAAATTACTACAGGTGCTACAGTAGTACACCTGGAAAACAGGTAAATTACTACAGGTACTACAGTAGTACACCTGGAAAACAGGTAAATTACTACAGGTACTACAGTAGTACACCTGGAAAACAGGTAAATTACTACAGGTGCTACAGCAGTACACCTGGAAAACAGGTAAATTACTACAGGTACTACAGTAGTACACCTGGAAAACAGGTAAATTACTACAGGTACTACAGTAACAGGTAAATTACTACAGGTACTACAGTAGTACACCTGGAAAACAGGTAAATTACTACAGGTACTACAGTAGTACACCTGGGAAACAGGTAAATTACTACAGGTACTACAGTAGTACTACTAGTACTACCTTATATCCTTTCAGATATCCTCGGATCAGTTTGTGAGGGACCGGGTCCCAGTGGACTTCAGCCAGACTGCTGTTCACAACCAGAGCCTGGACGTTCTCTGGAGCTGCTACTGGTACTGGAGCAAAAAAACACAAAAAATACCATTAGATGAGTAAAATTACAGTAGAAATATATTTAACAGATACAACTCTGGATTACAACAGGTAAAACCTCTGGATTACAACAGGTAAAACCTCTGGATTACAACAGGTGAAACCTCTGGATTACGACAGGTAAAACCTCTGGATTACAACAGGTAAAACCTCTGGATTACAACAGGTAAAACCTCTGGATTACAACAGGTAAAACCTCTGGATTACAACAGGTAAAACCTCTGGATTACAACAGGTAAAACCTCTGGATTACAACAGGTAAAACCTCTGGATTACAGCAGGTAAAACCTCTGGATTACATCAGGTAAAACCTCTGGATTACAACAGGTAAAACCTCTGGATTACAGCAGGTAAAACCTCTGGATTACATCAGGTAAAACCTCTGGATTACGACAGTTAAAACCTCTGGATTACAACAGGTAAAACCTCTGGATTACAACAGGTAAAACCTCTGGATTACGACAGTTAAAACCTCTGGATTACATCAGGTAAAACCTCTGGATTACAACAGGTAAAACCTCTGGATTACGACAGTTAAAACCTCTGGATTACAACAGGTAAAACCTCTGGATTACAACAGGTAAAACCTCTGGATTACAACAGGTAAAACCTCTGGATTACAAAAGGTAAAACCTCTGGATTACAAGAGGTAAAACCTCTGGATTACAACAGGTAAAACCTCTGGATTACAACAGGTAAAACCTCTGGATTACAACAGGTAAAACCTCTGGATTACAAAAGGTAAAACCTCTGGATTACAAGAGGTAAAACCTCTGGATTACAAGAGGTAAAACCTCTGGATTACAAGAGGTAAAACCTCTGGATTACGACAGGTAAAACCTCTGGATTACAAGAGGTAAAACCTCTGGATTACAAGAGGTAAAACCTCTGGGTTATAGCAGGTAAAACCTCTGGATTATAGCAGGTAAAACCTCTGGATTATAGCAGGTAAAACCTCTGGATTATAGCAGGTAAAACATCTGGATTATAGCAGGTAAAACCTCTGGATTATAACAGGTAAAACGTCTGGATTATAACAGGTAAAACCTCTGGATTATAACAGGTAAAACCTCTGGATTATAGCAGGTAAAACATCTGGATTACAACAGGTGAAACCTCTGTATTACATCAGGTAAAACCTCTGGATTACAACAGGTAAAACATCTGTATTACAGCAGGTAAAACCTCAGGATTATAACAGCTACATTTTAGGATTTTATCACATATTTTGGAATATGCCAATGGAATATGATAATCCGAGATGATTCTACACAATGTTTTCTAGTTTTTAGCAATTTCCCTAAAAACTAGATATTACAGAGCACTTTTCCTGTAACTCACAGTCCTCTCCGGAGTATCCGATGTGGATGGATGGTTCTGGTCCGGTTCCGTAGTCGTTGGCAGCCTGGACTTTAATCTCGTAGGGAACGAACGTCGGCGTCCCCGACACCACGAACCTGGAGGTGTTGGCCACCGTCACCGTGGTCCACTCGGTCTCCATCAGCTGCTGCCGCCACATCACTTTATAATGGAGGCCCGGCCCGTTGGACTGGAGGCCTGAGAGGGGCTGAGGAGGAGGAGGACTCAGATTATCAATCAGATTATCAATCAGATTATCAATCAGATTATCAATCAGATTATCAATCAGATTATCAATCAGATTATGTTGTAGATGGTTCAGGTGATTCAAGAGTGGAAAGACAAAACAGAAGAAATACTCAAGAAACCAGGCTGAATCAGCAGAAAGATCAAATAATATCAGGTAAAACCTCTGGATTACAAAAGGTGAAACCTCTGGATTACAGCAGGTAAAACAGCTGGATTACGACAGGTAAAACCTCTGGATTACGACAGGTAAAACCTCTGGATTACAACAGGTAAAACCTCTGGATTACAACAGGTAAAACCTCTGGATTACAGCAGGTAAAACCTCTGGATTACAACAGGTAAAACCTCTGGATTACAACAGGTAAAACCTCTGGATTACAACAGGTAAAACCTCTGGATTACAACAGGTAAAACCTCTGGATTACAACAGGTAAAACCTCTGGATTACAGCAGGTAAAACCTCTGGATTACAACAGGTAAAACCTCTGGATTATGACAGGTAAAACCTCTGGATTACAACAGGTAAAACAGCTGGATTACAACAGGTAAAACCTCTGGATTACAACAGGTAAAACCTCTGGATTACAGCAGGTAAAACCTCTGGATTACAACAGGTAAAACCTCAGGATTACAACAGGTAAAACCTCTGGATTACAACAGGTAAAGCCTCTGGATTATAGCAGGTAAAACATCTGGATTACAACAGGTAAAACCTCTGCATTAGAACAGGTAAAACCTCTGGATTACGACAGGTGAAACCTCTGGATTACAACAGGTAAAACCTCTGGATTACGACAGGTGAAACCTCTGGATTATAGCAGGTAAAACATCTGGATTATAACAGGTAAAACCTCTGGATTACAGCAGGTAAAACCTCTGGATTACGACAGGTAAAACCTCTGGATTACGACAGGTAAAAACTCTGGATTACGACAGGTAAAAACTCTGGATTACAACAGGTAAAAACTCTGGATTACAACAGGTAAAACCTCTGGATTACAACAGGTAAAACCTCTGGATTATAGCAGGTAAAACCTCTGGATTACAACAGGTAAAACCTCTGGATTACAACAGGTAAAACCTCTGGATTATAGCAGGTAAAACCTCTGGATTACAACAGGTAAAACCTCTGGATTACAGCAGGTAAAAACTCTGGATTATAGCAGGTAAAACCTCTGGATTATAGCAGGTAAAACCTCTGGATTATAGCAGGTAAAAACTCTGGATTATAGCAGGTAAAACCTCTGGATTACAGCAGGTAAAAACTCTGGATTATAGCAGGTAAAACCTCTGGATTACAACAGGTAAAACCTCTGGATTACAGCAGGTAAAAACTCTGGATTACAGCAGGTAAAACCTCTGGATTACAGCAGGTAAAACCTCTGGATTACGACAGGTGAAACCTCTGGATTACAACAGGTGAAACCTCTGGATTACAACAGGTAAAACCTCTGGATTACGACAGGTAAAACCTCTGGATTACGACAGGTAAAACCTCAGGATTACGACAGGTAAAAACTCAGGATTACAACAGGTAAAACCTCTGGATTACAACAGGTAAAACCTCTGGATTATAACAGGTAAAACCTCTGGATTACAACAGGTAAAACCTCTGGATTACGACAGGTAAAAACTCAGGATTACAACAGGTAAAACCTCTGGATTATAACAGGTAAAACCTCTGGATTATAACAGGTAAAACCTCTGGATTACAGCAGGTAAAACCTCTGGATTACGACAGGTAAAACCTCTGGATTACAACAGGTAAAACCTCTGGATTACAACAGGTAAAACCTCTGGATTACAGCAGGTAACACATCAGAATTAGAACAGGTAACAGGTGTGTTAATTTCTTACCTTCCATGAGATTACGAGGTTGTCGTGTTCTGTTCCAACCCCATGAACAACTGTCGGGTTCTCGTCTGGAGCTAAAAAAACAAAAAATAAAACATTAAATCAAGTTTTTACTTAAAAATGAAGCTGATGAATAAAATCTCCTTTCAACATATTTACTTGAATCAACAGGATTAAAATCAGTTTAATAGTAAAACCATAAAGTTGCATTATGATGTGTTCAAGGTCTGCTTGGAAAAATGAAAATCAATAGATGTTGATGGAGATTTTTGTACTTTTCCAGTTATTTGGATGATAAATCTGCTCGTTTCCAGCCACATTAAACACACATTAGTTTAATAAATGATAGAAAACACATTAAATCAGGATATTATGAACCTGCAGAGTCGGTCTTGAAGATCCTGGAGGGGAAGCTGGGCCGGCTGTAGCCCACCGAGTTCAGGGCCAGGACCCTGAAGGCGTAGTGGACGTATGGAGACAGCTTGAGGTGGGCGGTGGTTTTACTGCCGGGAACCTCGGTCAGGTTATGCCAGTGACCCCGATGGTGCAGCGAGTCCTCATACTGGATCAGAAACTCTGGACAAGAGCAGAAACACCAGGTTCAGGGAGAATTAGGACTTTTTATTCATATTTAGGACTTTTTATCTCATATTTAGGACTTTTTATCTCATGTTTATGACATTTTATTCTCATGTTTGAGACTTTTTATCTCATATTTAGGACTTTTTATCTCATATTTATGATTTTTTATCTCATATTTGTGACTTTTTATCTCATATTTATGACTTTTTATCTCATATTTATGATTTTTTATCTCATATTTGTGACTTTTTATCTCATATTTATGACATTTTTTCTCATATTTAGGACTTTTATCTCATATTTAGGACTTTTTATCTCATATTTATGAATTTTTATCTCATATTTATGAATTTTTATCTCATATTTATGACTTTTTATCTCATATTTATGACTTTTTATCTCATATTTATGACTTTTTATCTCATATTTATGAATTTTTATCTCATATTTGAGACTTTTTATTCATATTTAGGACTTTTTATCTCATATTTATGACTTTTTATCTCATATTTATGACTTTTTATCTCATATTTATGACTTTTTATCTCATATTTATGACTTTTTATCTCATATTTATGACTTTTTATCTCATATTTATGACTTTTTATCTCATATTTATGACTTTTTTTCTCATACTTATGACTTTTTATCTCATACTTATGACTTTTTATCTCATATTTATGACTTTTTATTCATATTTATGACTTTTTATCTCATATTTATGACTTTTTATCTCATATTTATGACTTTTTATCTCATATTTGAGACTTTTTATTCATATTTAGGACTTTTTATCTCATATTTATGACTTTTTATCTCATATTTATGACTTTTTATCTCATATTTATGAATTTTTATCTCATATTTGAGACTTTTTATTCATATTTAGGACTTTTTATCTCATATTTATGACTTTTTATCTCATACTTATGACTTTTTATCTCATACTTATGACTTTTATCTCATATTTATGACTTTTTATCTCATATTTATGACTTTTTATCTCATATTTATGACTTTTTATCTCATATTTATGACTTTTTATCTCATATTTATGACTTTTTATCTCATATTTAGGACTTTTTATCTCATATTTATGAATTTTTATCTCATATTTATGACTTTTTATCTCATATTTATGACTTTTTATTTCCTGTTTCAAGTTTTTATCTCATGTTTCTGACCAAATAAAATATTTTAATCTGTTATAAAACATGTTTTTCCCCATTATTCTAACTCTATTGTCTCTATAACAGCAACATAAATAGATTATTCTGTTCTATTGATTCCAGCTTTAAGTCCAATAACCTTTGTGTTTGCAGAGATTTTCCACATTTATTACCATTTATAGCAGGAAAAGTGATAAATAAACCTGGAGTTTAAGTGGATAAAGAGCCAGAAAATGTTAAAATATTCTATAAAAGCGATGAACCCACTGAGAATGGGGCTGCTGTGCTCGTCTCCTGGCGTCCAGGTGAGCTGGACGCTCCTCTTCTTCTGGTCCGTCAGCTCCAGGTCTGTGGGGGGGTCTGGTCTCTCTGGAACAGGACCAGGAACCAGCATCAGGACCAGGACACATTAACTCTGAATCCACAATGACTTTTACAGCAGCAGCAGGAGGAGGAGGAAGGTTCATGCCACGAAAAGATGATGCAAAAACAACAAAAGCTGAGCCAAGTGCATCGATTCAGCAAAGCCACAACGTTCCTGTTGGTTATTTATTCATTTTATCCTCTTCATGCATGTGTGAAGCTTATTTAATCATTATTCTGCAGGAAATAAGAGTCTGAGCACTAATGAAAAAGCTCCACTTCAGGAATTGTTGTGATAATGTTGATTACGTGTTAATTATTCCTGCATTCAAATCAAATCACATTTGGTTAAATGTTAATTTCTACACAGAATATGAGTAGAATAAGTTTATTCCAGTCTGTATTACCATATAATAGGTAGTAGCCTGCAGCTGAATATAGTAAACCTGTATTACCGTATAATATGTAGTAGCCTGCAGCTGAATATAGTAAACCTGTATTACCGTATAATAAGTAGTAGCCTGCTGCTGAATATAGTGAACCTGTATTACCGTATAATAGGTAGTAGCTGGTGCTGAATATGAGTCTGTATTACCGTATAATATGTAGTAGCCTGCAGCTGAATATAGTAAACCTGTATTACCGTATAATATGTAGTAGCCTGCAGCTGAATATAGTAAACCTGTATTACCGTATAATAAGTAGTAGCCTGCAGCTGAATATAGTAAACCTGTATTACCGTATAATAGGTAGTAGCCTGCAGCTGAATATAGTAAACCTGTATTACCGTATAATATGTATTAGCCTGCAGCTGAATATAGAAAACCTATATTACCGTATAATAGGTAGTAGCTGGTGCTGAATATGAGTCTGTATTACCGTATAATATGTAGTAGCCTGCAGCTGAATTTAAAAAAAACCTGTATTACCGTATAATATGTAGTAGCCTGCTGCTGAATATAGTAAACCTGTATTACCGTATAATATGTAGTAGCCTGCAGCTGAATATAAAAAACCTGTATTACCGTATAATATGTAGTAGCCTGCAGCTGAATATAGTGAATCTATATTACCGTATAATAGGTAGTAGCCTGCAGCTGAATATAATGAGTCTGTATTACCGTATAATAGGTAGTAGCCTGCAGCTGAATATAATGAGTCTGTATTACCGTATAATAGGTAGTAGCCTGCAGCTGAATATAATGAGTCTGTATTACCGTATAATAGGTAGTAGCCTGCAGCTGAATATAATGAGTCTGTATTACCGTATAATAGGTAGTAGCCTGCTACTGCATGAAAATAAATTATTATTATTAGTAGAGTGGAAATTTCTCCCATTTGATTAAATGTTGAATGTTTTAACTCATGCAAACTTTATGCGTTTTTACACAAATGGCGAGAAAAAACACACAATTTATGTCCAAATCTTACGACAAACGAATAAAAAAAATCAAAGGTAAAGTAAAAGTGTTGAAGAGCATCATGCTTCACTGGACAATAAAACATTCCACAGAGAGTCCAGCACATCTGTCTGCAGCTGCAGCTTTACCCAGGACAACAGCTGGTTTGGGTTCAGTCTCTGCAGCCGTGGAGGAGGAAAAAGAGGAGATGATCTGACTTCACTGATAATACAACCATCAAATATTCATGACTCACTGAGGAAACTAAAAAGGCTGAAAGGAAATCTGCTGCATCAGCTTCAGTTTAGTGGAAAAAACCAAGAGGTGGAGAGGTGAGTTTTACCTAAACTTCATTTATCCCCATTTATATCTGTGGTTATTAATAATTATTATAACCCACAATTAAAAAACAAATACAGGTGGTAGCTGGTGAGTCTGTATTACCGTATAGTAGGTAGTAGCTGGTGCTGAAGAAACTGAGCTGGTATTACCGTATAATAGGTAGTAGCAGCTGAATATAATGAGTCTGTATTACCGTATAATATGTAGTAGCCTGCAGCTACTACATAGCTGCAGTAGCTGCAGCTATGTAGCTACTGTATTACCGTATTATTATACGGTAATACAGTAAACCTGTATTACCGTATAATATGTAGTAGCCTGCAGCTGAATATAAAAAAACTGTATTACCGTATAATAGGTAGTAGCTGGTGCTGAAGAAACTGAGCTGGTATTACCGTATAATAGGTAGTAGCAGCTGAATATAATGAGTCTGTATTACAGTATAATATGTAGTAGCCTGCAGCTGAATACAGTAAACCTGTATTACCGTATAATAGGTAGTAGCCTGCATCTGAATATAATGAGTCTGTATTACCGTATAATAGGTAGTAGCCTGCAGCTGAATATAGTGAATCTGTATTACCATATAATATGTAGTAGCCTGCAGCTGAATATAGTTAACCTGTATTACCGTATAATAGGTAGTAGCCTGCAGCTGAATATAGTAAACCTGTATTACCATATAATAGGTAGTAGCTGGTGCTGAAGAAACTGAGCTGGTATTACCGTATAATATGTAGTAGCCTGCAGCTGAATAACTAAACAGCTGATTTAATAAACGTTTTTCTAGTTTCTACGTACCAACCACAGTGAGTTCAGCGCTGGCTGAGTCGTGGTCCAGCGTGGTGTTGATGATACACGTGTACACGCCGGCGTCGTTCTCTGTCACGTCAGGAATAGTCAGGCTCTCAGAGTCCACGATCAACCTGGTACAATAAAGAAATAAAATCACGTTCTACGAAGTTATTTAACCTGAATAAATCCTAAAATAATTCTATTCAATTTTGGACTAATTGTACCAAAAACAAGACTTTTAAAACTCTTAAAACATATTTTAAAACATAGCACAACATAGTAAATCTGTTTTACCGTATAATAGGTAGTAGCTGGTGCTGAAGAAACTGAGCTGGTATTACCGTATAATAGGTAATAGCCTGCGGCTAAATTTCCATCATTTAGAGCAGGTGAAGTGGAATAAACTAAACATTTAGAGGTTGATCTCTGACCTCTTGTCATCAGGCAGCTCTCCATCATCTTTCAGCCAGGTCATGGTGGGGGTCAGCGACGGGTCGTGTTTGACTTTACAGTCAAACACCACGGACCGGCCCCGCTGGACCACCCGGTACTCCGGCTGCTTCAGGATCCGGGTCGGTTCTGATGGAAAAGAAACCCACAGGAGCTGTTGAAATGTGATAAAACTACAGGATGAAGTTCTCAAAGGTCATTTATAACAACCCCTGACCTTTGACCTCCAGGTAGACGTGGTTCTCGTAGATCCCCAGCATGTTCCTGGCCACACACGTGTACTTCCCGCTGTTCCTGGTCTGAGCCACGTTGATCTCTAGCGTTCCGTTGTCGTGGAGTTTGTAGGTTTCCTCGTCCAGAGTCCCGGACCGGCTGTCCTTAAACCTAAAGAGTTGTAGAAAAAGACACAAGACACGCCGTGAACTATGGGAAATGTAGTGTTTGTTGTTTGTATCTTTATTTGCACTGTCTCAGGTTTATGTTTCACCATGTGATTTTGGGGATGGGCGATCCGAAGGAGGAGCAGTCCAGCAGGACCCGGTGGTTCCTGATGACCTGGTACACGATGTTGGCTGGAGTCAGAACTCTGGGCGGCTCGGCTGCACCACAAATTATAATAAATAATAATAATAAGTTATTATTATAGGCCAGAAATGGAGGAAGCCATTCTGGTGACATTGGATGAAAAAATAGATAATACATGGTCACATGTGTTATTTATCTCATGGCCATGCGTTAGCATCTTGTGGCCATGTGTTAGCATCTCATAGCCACACATTAGCATCTTGCGACCATGTGTTAGCATCTTGTGGTCACAAGGTTTTATCTTTAGGCCACCCGTGTTAGCATCTTGTGGCCATGTGTTAGCATCTCGTAGCCACACATTAGCATCTCTTGGCCATGCGTTAGCATCTCATAGCCACAAATTACCATCTCTGCGTTAGCCTCATGTAGCCACACATTAGCATCTCGCAGCCATGCGTTAGTATCTCGTGGTCACGTGTTAGCATCTTGTGGCTATGTGATATTTATCTTTTTGCTGTACATTAGCATCTTGTAGCTACATGTTAGCATCTCGTGGCCATGCATTAGCATCTCGTAGCCACACATTAGCATCTCGTAGCCACACATTAGCATCTTGCGGCCATGTGTTACCATCTTTTGGCTAAGCGTTAGCATCTTGCCTTATTATTATCATCATTTTTATCAAATATCACCAGAGGGGCTTTGTATAAATCGGTATAAATGTAAAACATCGCTAAAATAAATCCAGACTCACAGAGGACGTTGACGAAGGCGTTGGACAGCAAGTAGCCGTACTCGTTAGAGATGTTACACTGGAAAACTGCACTGGAACCAGTCTGGACATCAGTGAAGATGATGGTGTCGTCTTCAACTTTCCTGCTCAGGTCCTTCGGGGAATCTGTTCATCACAAAAACAGTTTAGAATTTCATCAAATCTACTTTATTTAAATGTTAAATCTATTTCTCCATCTTTGAAGTGTCAGCTTTATATTTCTAGTTGGAACGAGATCTATCAAAATGATGAATCGATTAGTTATTTGCTTCATAAAATGGTGTAAAATGTGGATCAGTGTATTCCAAAGCTGAAGATTCAACCTAAAATCATCAAAGATCATCAGATTTCTATTATATATGAATAAAGCAACCAGGAAATAATCAGATTTAAGAAGCTGGAACGAGACAATTTGATCATTTAATCATTTAATCAACAATAGTTAGCATCTCAAGACCATGTGTTAGCATCTTGTTGTCACAAGGTTTTATCTTTAGGCCACCCGTTAGCATCTCATGGCCACCCGTTAGCATCTTGTGATGATGTTTTAGCATCTTATGGCCATGCGTTAGCATCTTGTTGTCACAAGGTTTTATATTTAGGCCATGTGTTAGCATCTCGTGGCCACATGTTAGTATCTCATGGCCATGCGTTAGCATCTCATGGCCATGTGTTAGCATCTTGTTGTCACAAAGTATTATCTTTAGGCCACACATTAGCATCTCATGGCTACATGTTAGCGTAGCGTATTTGGTACATTAGTCTAATATTCAGTAGAATTATCTTATTCCATTGACAGATAATTTTACTTATTTTATTTTTTTTCCCCCTGAAAATAAAAGTTTAAAAAGTGAAATAAGCTGAATTATTAGATAATTCTACTGAATATCGGTCTATGGTTCTGTAGCGGTCTCTACTGGTCTCGATGGGTCTGAGGTGGTGGACTGACTCTCGATGGGGATCCCGTTCATGGACCAGCTGATGGAGGGTTTGGGGGTCCCGCTGGCCCTGCAGGTCAGGACCCCGTTCTCTCTGGGGGCCAGGACCAGGTTCCTGGGGGCCCCGCTGATCCAGTATGGAGCCGCTGGAACCGGATCAGAACAGAATTAATCACAGAGAAGCCAGAATCCAGACAGAATCCAGACAGAATCCAGAATAAAAAAAAATTAAAATTAAAACTAAAACTATCGTATGTTAATGTAAATGAGTTGAAATTTAACATAATTACATTATAAACTAATATCACTGTGTGTTTATCTTCATTAGATATAGACAAATGGAAAAGGAACAATGTAAATGAGATTATTTTACTTATTTTAGTGTCGCCCCCCAGTGGTGAGGAGGACACATTACAGTTCATAGAATAATAAAGAAATGTCTAAATAAATAAAAAAATATATAATAATAATAAATAAAATAAATGTTTGATTGCAAATTAAAATTACATAGAATAAAACATAGAATAATAAATAAATGTCAAAATAAATAGAAAATATAATAATAATTATTATAATAATAATAATAAATACAATTAATTAATTAAAAATAATTAAAATAATTGTACACGGATTGGATGACGCATTACAGTTCATAGAATAATAAATAAATGTCAAAATAAATAAAAAAAAAATATATATATAATAATAATAATAATAATAATAATAAAAAATAAAATTAATTAATTAAAAATAATTAAAATAATTATTCACGGATTGGAATAAATAAATGTCAAAATAAATAAAAAATATATAATAATAATAAATAAATAAATCTCAAAATAAATAAAAATAATAAATTTTTGAATTTTTGATTGCAAATTTAAAATGAAAAACAAAATTAATACATATATTCTGTCAAAATTTGTGTATTTTATGAGCTATTTGGTTGTTTGTTTATAACATGATGATGTAATAGGTCGTATTAACCTGTTGAAACTACACCTGTCGCCCCCTGGTGGTGCGGAGGACACGTTACAGTCCATAGAATAATAAATAAATGTTAAACCAACCAGTCAGAAACAGAAAGAAGGATTTCTAAAAGGATTCTAATGGACCGATGGACTGATCCGTGACCCTTCACCTTTGACCACCACCCTGATGGTGTGGTGCACCGACCCATGGCGGTTCCTGGCGGTGCAGCGGTATTCTCCGGCGTCAGATTCCGACACGTCAGAGATGCGCAGCGTCTTCTGGAAATGGAGCTTGGACGTTCGTTTGGCTGGAAAATCACCGCTGAGCTTAGTCCAGGTGATGTCGGGAGTAGGGCTGCAGAGAACAGGGATCAATGACCAATAATCAATGGGGATCAATGGGGATCAATGACCAATAATCAATGGGGATCAATGGGGACCAATGGGGACCAATGGGGACCAATGGGGACCAATGGGGATCAATGGGGATCAATGATCAATAATCAATGGGGATCAATGGGGATCAATGGGGATCAATGATCAATAATCAATGGGGATCAATGGGGATCAATGGGGATCAATGATCAATAATCAATGGGGATCAATGGGGATCAATGGGGATCAATGATCAATAATCAGTTGGGATCAATGGGGATCAATGGGGATCAATGACCAATAATCAATGGGGATCAATGATCAATAATCAATGGGGATCAATGGGGATCAATGGGGATCAGGGATCCATTTATAGTCCTGAGATCCTACTGTAGACATCTGTGCTCGGCTGTATTTATACAGGAATTTAAGTTTTAAAGTGTTTTTTATTATTATTTTATTATTATTTATTTCTCTAATAATCCCAGACAATAATTTATAATAAATTCATTAAATAAACTTGATATAAGTCGAATTATCTGCCAATAATTCAACTCAATGTTGGACTAATTGTATTAATCCAGATATTTTATTACATTTAGTCCAATATTCTCTTGAATTGGCAGAAAATATGAAATAAAAAGTGATAATTAAGAGATAAAAATACAACATGAAGATATAAAGAATCTATTGAGTTAAATGACATTAGTCCAATATTGAGAGTATTGAAACATTGGCTGATCATTTAGTTTATTTCAGGTTTTAAAAAAATATGAGATAAAATGTCAGAAATATGAAATAAAACCTCCAAAATGTTGGATAAAACGTCTGAAATATGAGATAAAATGTGTCAAATATGATAAAATGTGCAAAATATGAGATAAAACGTCCTAAATATGAGATAAAATGTGTAAAATATTAAATAAAACGTTCGAAATATGAAATAAATCGTCAGAAATTTGGGATAAAATGTTTAAAATGTGAGATAAATCATTTTATCTTAAAATTCTGTCTTTTTATTTCATATTTCAAACTTGAAATAATCTAAATGTTATGACAATTCAACATCCTCCTCCTCAAAATTGGACCAAATGTATAAAATATAAAGAAAATATGTGGATTTAATACAATTAATCATGAATTATCATTCTATTAACAGATCATTTTACTGATATTAACAGTTTTTTCTTGAATTTGATCTTTATTCTGTATTTTATCTCATATTTTCTGTCATTTCATCTCATATTATATGATAATTCCAGTCCATATTAGACCAATTTCACCAGAAACGAGACGTTTTCACTAAAACGTGTTTCTCTACATAAAAAGAAGCAGAAATTTGATGTAAATGTGGATTTTTCCACCACACGACTGGTTCTAATGGACCAATAAGGACTGGGAACCCGTTGTAATGATGATGATGATGATGGTGATGATGATGATGATGATGAAGGTGCAGGTGTGACATCACTCACAGCCCCTCAGCGACACACTCCATCTCCAGGACGTTTCCTCTCAGCACCATCGTGGAGCTGGAGCTTCCTGTTGGAACCAGAAACGTCGGCTTCCTCTCGTCTGCTGGTTCCTCTGCAGGTTAATACGAATAAACAGGAATAAATAGGAATTAATAGGAATAAATACGAATAAATAGGAATAAAGAGGAATAAAGAGGAATAAAGAGGAATAAACAGGAATAAAGAGGAATAAATACAAATTAATAGGAATAAATACGAATAAAGAGGAATAAATAGGAATAAATAGGAATTAATAGGAATAAATAGGAATAAATATAAATATATCACAGCTCCTGGTGATAATAAAGATGCTTTATTCTCATGTTTGCTGAGAAATGAAGCTTCTTCTTTTTTCTCTAAAACAGCAAATAATTATAAATAATAAATTGATTAAAACCAAGAAAAATAAAGAGATTAAATTATAAATAATAAATAATAATATGTACAATAAAAATACAGACAAAAATCTATTTTATTTTGTTTTTCAACAAAAAAAAAGTTTATTAAAAGATGTAAAATTATATTAAAAGACAAATAATATTTAATAATATTTTAATACAAAAATATATTTGTATCTTGTTTTTTTCATTATTGTTCTTATTCAAAAAAAGTTAAAAAGAGAAAAATATGATAATAAAATAATAAAGTTTATGTTTATTTATTTTATATATATGTATATATATATATATATATATTAATTATATATATATATAAAGTCAAAAGTATGAGAAAAAAGTTTAAAAAAGAGAAAAATATAATAATAATAATAATAATAATAATATATTTTATTTGTATATATATATATATATATATATATATATATATATATATATATATATATATATATATATATATATAACTTATTAAAAGGTTAAAAATAAAAAAAAAAATAATAATATAAAATAATAATAATAATAATAATAATGTGTTTTATTCGTATATATATTTATTTATATATTTTATATTTTATTTTTGAATTATATATAATATTATTATTATATATAATTTTAAAAATAAAATATATAAATATTAAAAATAAAAAATAAATAATAATAAAAGGTTTTTTCATTCATTCATTATTGTAAATATATAAAAATATAATAATAATACATTTTATTTGTGCACATATATTTTATATTTATATATTTTATATTTATATAGTTTTATTTTTTAAATTATACATATTTTTATATATTTTTTTCAAAGCTGAGTTTTAAGACACTTTTTAAAACATAAAAAATATTCCTATTTATTGTTTTTCTTATATTTTTGCATCTAAAATCACCATCTTCAATCACAGTTGCTGCAGAACTCGTTCACAGCAGGAAGTCACTAATTAGGAGACTGGAAACAGCAGGACGGACAGAGGGAAGGAGGGGTCAAAGGTTAAGTAAAGGTCTAAATGTGAGGGGACTCTGAGCGGCTGAAGGAGCCGCCGTGGATCCATGGAGGTTAGTGACAGAGGAAGGAATCTGACACTAGGGGGCGACAAAACTCACCACTAAACAAATCTGTGTCATTGTAAAAAGCTGCCACTGTTTCATTGATTGAATCCACTGAAACAACAAAACCACACACACACACACACACACACACACACACACACACACACACACACACACACACACACAGGTTGGAAATAATCAGCAGGAACATGCTGCAACATGAGGAAATTAAAAAATCTGATGAAAAATCACAGGAACGAGGAAGAAAAGTGGAGAATCTGATAAATAGATAAATAGAAGTTGAAGTGTCAATAGGAGATTTTGTTGTACTGTCCCTTTAAATCCCTTTATATCAAGAGAAAAAATGTGTTTTACGTGTTGTTTTGTCCTTTTAAAGGTATTTTAACAGCTGGATTTGTTTAATTTAGACACAATCACTTATTTTTCAGAGATTTATGTGGTGTACTGTCCCTTTAAAATGATCAATCTATTAAATATAAACACTCAAGAAGTGATTTTTAAGCAAAAACAACCTTTAATCTATTTAATTAATCATGATTTCTATGATTTTATGGACAAATAAATGATATTTGAACTCTTTTTTTTCTGATTTTGGTCAGTTTAATCTTGTTTTAAGCTTTAAATAACACACAATTTTCCAATATTCTAACTGTATTTGCTCTAAAACAGCTAAATAAGTAGATTCTGACTCTTCTGTAGTCACCTTGTAGAGATATTCCACATTTATTATCATTTATAGCAGGAAAACTGATAAATAAACCTGGAGTTTAAGTGTTTAAGACAAGAACAAAGCTCATATTTGATTGAACTGACCCTTTATAATCTATAAATATTACCAAGTACCAGATCTACAATGTCCATATATAATGTACTTTAATAAACTGATGAAGGCTCTAAATGAATCACCTGCTGTGGTCATGTGACCATGTGTGACAGGTGTAAAAAGGCTGAATTTTTGTTACTTAACTTAAGTTTCTACCCATTTAACAACTTATATCTAGTTATTTACTCTAATACTGGTACTTTCTTTAATTCTACAGCAGTAACTTATTTACTTGACATGTTAAAAAATGTACTGCAATTAATTATGAGTATCAACAGTGCAGAGCCGTCAAATTTTGGCCCATTGAAGGCCTACAGAAATGCCTGTTGGCGTCTTGTTCCTCTCAGCTGTGCTACGTCACAATACCAGACGTGGAACAGACTCAGGAGGATGAGGCGAGTGCGTCTTCAGTCACTGAACGACAACTTTATTGACAAAAAGAACAGAGACGGGACGATAAATACCAACAACAAGGAGTTCTCTGACCGCCGCAGCAACTCCAGCCTGACCAAACATGTTGAGGCAAGTTAGATCCTGAGGTGTTGTTCCTCTGACCTTTAACCTCTGGTAAACTATGTCCCGTTCTCCTGACTTACCTGCTGTGTCAGCAGCAGATGTGGCCTCAGTGAAAGGCCTAAAGAAATATGCCTGTTGGCGTCTTGTTCTTCAATATGCCTGTTGGCGTCTCGTTCTTCAATATGCCTGTTGGCGTCTTGTTCTTCAATATGCCTGTTGGCGTCTTGTTCTTCAATATGCCTGTTGGCGTCTCGTTCTTCAATATGCCTGTTGGTGTCTTGTTCTTCAATATGCCTGTTGGCGTCTTGTTCTTCAATATGCCTGTTGGCGTCTCGTTCTTCAATATGCATGTTGGCGTCTCGTTCTTCAATATGCATGTTGGCGTCTCGTTCTTCAATATGCCTGTTGGCGTCTTGTTCTTCAATATGCCTGTTGGCGTCTCGTTTTTCAATATGCCTGTTGGCGTCTTGTTCTTCAATATGCCTGTTGGTGTCTTGTTCTTCAATATGCATGTTGGCGTCTTGTTCTTCAATATGCCTGTTGGCGTCTTGTTCTTCATTTTGCCTGTTGGCGTCTTGTTCTTCAATATGCCTGTTGGCGTCTTGTTCTTCATTTTGCCTCATTTAGAGGCGTGTTCTTACTGTATTCAATTGATTAGTCATGCACTACAATTTATTAATATCCTAGAATTCTAATTCTTTATCAGGAGACCTTTAGCAGCATTAGCATTAGCATTAATTACAAAATCCTGTAATTAATTTGATTAATTAATCCATTTTTCTACTTATTCTACAGCAGTAACTTACTGTTGAGGACAGTGACAGTGATGGGCTGTTTCTGCTGGATGGTTTGGGTGTAGGGGAAACGAGCGTAGCAGATGTAGTCGCTGCGGGAATCTTCTTTCAGGACGTTGGAGAAGTAAAGATCTCCGTTCAGAGACTGGGAAACCCGACGACTCTGAGGAAGCCTCTGGAAGTCTGAAAAATCAGAGGGTGAAACATGGAGACGTTTGTCTAAATGATGAAAAGTCTTATAGATGAATAGAAGTTGAAGTGTCAATTACAGATTTTGTTGTACTGTCCCTTTAAATCCCTTTATATCAAGAGAAAAAATGTGTTTTACGTGTTGTTTTGTCCTTTTAAAGGTATTTTAACAGTGAAAAAAGGCTGGATTTGTTTAATTTAGACACAATCACTTATTTTTCAGAGATTTATGTGGTGTACTGTCCCTTTAAAATGATCAATCTATTAAATATAAACACTCAAGAAGTGATTTTTAGGCAAAAACAACCTTTAATCTACTTAATTAATCATGATTTCTATGATTTTATGGACAAATAAATGATATTTGAACTCTTTTTTTTGTGATTTTGGTCAGTTTAATCTTGTTTTAAGCTTTAAATAACACACAATTTTCCAAAATTCTAACTATATTTGCTCTAAAACAGCAAAATAAATAGATTCTGACTCTTCTGTAGTCACCTTGTAGAGATATTCCACATTTATTATTATTTATAGCAGGAAAACTGATAAATAAACCTGGAGTTTAAGTGTTTAAGACAAGAACAAAGCTCATATTTGATTGAACTGACCCTTTATAATCTATAAATGTTACCAACGTCCTGTAATAGCCATTTATTCTAAAGATATTAAATTATAAAAACAGGAATATCCTGATTAAATATAAACCTGTATGTGTAGCTTCAAATAAATTAAGTTAAATATAATTTCCGCTCACTGTTGTCCATCCAGAAGATGATGGGAGGAGGGAGGCCTGCTGGCGGTCGGCACGGCAACACCAAGGACACGCCCTCCTGCACCACGATTGGCTTAATCGTCTCCTTCGACCACAGAGGAGACCCTGGATTGGTCGGAAAATAACACACACACACACACGAGTTAATTGCCGCAATATTTTTGCACGGGTCTATGATGTTATAGCTAAATGAACGGGTCTTACTGGGCTGTTTTACTATGATGTTACAGCTAAATGAACAGGTCTTACTGGACTGTTTTACTATGATGTTACAGCTAAATGAACGGGTCTTACTGGACTGTTTTACTATGATGTTATAGCTAAATGAACGGGTCTTACTGGACTGTTTTACTATGATGTTACAGCTAAATGAACGGGTCTTACTGGGCTGTTTTACTATGATGTTATAGCTAAATGAACGGGTCTTACTGGACTGTTTTACTATGATGTTATAGCTAAATGAACGGGTCTTACTGGGCTGTTTTACTATGATGTTACAGCTAAATGAACGGGTCTGACTGGGCTGTTTTACTATGATGTTATAGCTAAATGAACGGGTCTTACTGGGCTGTTTTACTACGATGTTATAGCTAAATGAACGGGTCTTACTGGGCTGTTTTACTACGATGTTATAGCTAAATGAACGGGTCTTACTGGGCTGTTTTACTATGATGTTATAGCTAAATGAACGGGTCTTACTGGGCTGTTTTACTATGATGTTATAGCTAAATGAACGGGTCTTACTGGGCTGTTTTACTATGATGTTATAGCTAAATGAACGGGTCTTACTGGGCTGTTTTACTATGATGTTATAGCTAAATGAACGGGTCTTACTGGGCTGTTTTACTATGATGTTATAGCTAAATGAACGGGTCTTACTGGGCTGTTTTACTATGATGTTACAGCTAAATAAACGGGTCTTACTGGACTGTTTTACTACGATGTTATAGCTAAATGAACGGGTCTTACTGGGCTGTTTTACTATGATGTTATAGCTAAATGAACGGGTCTTACTGGGCTGTTTTACTATGATGTTATAGCTAAATGAACGGGTCTTACTGGGCTGTTTTACTATGATGTTATAGCTAAATGAACGGGTCTTACTGGGCTGTTTTACTATGATGTTATAGCTAAATGAACAGGTCTTACTGGGCTGTTTTACTATGATGTTATAGGTAAATGAACAGGTCTTACTGGGCTGTTTTACTATGATGTTACAGCTAAATGAACGGGTCTTACTGGGCTGTTTTACTATGATGTTATAGCTAAATGAACGGGTCTTACTGGGCTGTTTTACTATGATGTTATAGTTAAATGAACGGGTCTTACTGGGCTGTTTTACTATGATGTTATAGCTAAATGAACGGGTCTTACTGGGCTGTTTTACTATGATGTTATAGCTAAATGAACGGGTCTTACTGGACTGTTTTACTATGATGTTACAGCTAAATGAACGGGTCTTACTGGGCTGTTTTACTATGATGTTATAGCTAAATGAACGGGTCTTACTGGGCTGTTTTACTATGATGTTATAGCTAAATGAACGGGTCTTACTGGGCTGTTTTACTATGATGTTATAGCTAAATGAACGGGTCTTACTGGGCTGTTTTACTATGATGTTATAGCTAAATGAACGGGTCTTACTGGGCTGTTTTACTATGATGTTATAGCTAAATGAACGGGTCTTACTGGGCTGTTTTACTATGATGTTACAGCTAAATGAACGGGTCTTACTGGGCTGTTTTACTATGATGTTACAGCTAAATGAACGGGTCTTACTGGGCTGTTTTACTACGATGTTACAGGTAAATGAACGGGTCTTACTGGGCTGTCGTACTACGATGTTGTTGGACACTGCTGCTCCATGCTTGTTTCTTGCTGTGCACTGATAGATTCCTTCATAGAGGTCAGCCTTCTCTCTGCTGATGTCCACCACCAACGTCCCAGAGTCAGGCCTCATCTCCACGTTCGGGTCCACGTCGATGTCGAAGTGAGTCCCGTTCCTGGTCCAGGAGAAACTGAAGAGGCAGAATCGGTGGAGTAGATGTTAAAATGAATATGAGATCCTCTCAGACCAGCATCAGGAGCAGTTCTCCTACCTGGGATGTGGTTTTCCTTTGGCCTCACAGTGGATCAGGATGTTCTCTCTGGGGTCGATGATATAATCTTTAGGAGACTGGTGAGTTATGGTCGGAGGCTGCGGCACTGAAACCATCAGAGAGAGAGAAGCTGACATCAGTCCTGACCTTTGATGCTGCTGCATCGACCGGGATAAAAAAAAAAAAAAATAGGGAAAAACACCAGCGATCACATGCAGATCTACCAACATGGCCGCCTGCTGTTTGCTGCTAAAAATAAAAGAAATGAATAAAAAAACTCTAAGAACAACAAGTGCAGCAGCAGAAAGTCATGCAACCCTCTATGGCATGGTGTTGCCATGGCAACAATTACTTTATCTTCATTTTTCTAAAGAAAAAGAAAAAAGCTGTGATGTAAAATCTGTGTTTTTACAGCTTAGTGTGAAAAGGGGGCTTTTATTTTGAAGGGCATATAATTTATGAGGTATTATATCCCTATTATTATTATTATTATTATACTATTTATTTTTATTATTATTGGGGGTGTCTGTTCTTTATTTTATATACAGATGTATATTTCTTTGTTGTAAAAAATAAAAATAATATATATAAAAAATTGTATAATTATTAATTATTTTGGAAGATTAAACTATAAACTCAGTCTGTTTTTATTTATTTATTTTGTATTATTAGGGTTATATGTTATTTTTTTAATAAATAAAGATGTATGTTTCTTTGTTATATTATATGTTTATTAAAAAAAATTAAAGGCAAATTTTAGCAAATAAAAAATGTCACAATTATTAATTATTTTTGAAGATTAAACTATAAAGTCAGTCTGTTTTTAATTTATTCATTTATTTTATTTTGTATTATTATAATTATTATAATTAGGGTTTTGTGTTTTTATAAATACATAAAATATATAATATGTTTATTGAAAAAAATTTAGTGGAAAATTTTACCAATTAAAAAATTTAACTCACTATATAGGTGAAGTCAACTTATTTATTTTATTTTACATTTATTTCAATAAAAAAATTAAAATTACAACAATCAATAATAAACTGTCTCCATTATTAATTATTTTGGAGGATTAAACTATAAAGTCTATTTTTTTTCTTTATTTTATATACACATGTATATTTTTTATTATATAATATGTATTATATAATTTCAATTATAATATATTTATTAATATTTAATAAATTATTATATATTTTCATATGTTTGTATGGACGTTAACTAGACTGCCTCAATTGTTTGTATAATTTAAATTGTTAATAAAGCTTTGACAAAAAATACAGAACTTCGGAAAATAAATATAAATTAAATAATAAAAAAAATAAAATAAAAAACTAAACTCACTATCTAGATTATGTACATTTAATTTAATATTTTTTAAATATTTAAATAATGTTTTATGTTTTTTTAAATATGCTAAAAAACATGTAAAATTATAGACTTACATATTTACATTTACATATTTTTATGTATTTATTATTCAGGCCATTTTAATTGATAAAAACATTAAAATCATTTATTTATATAATAGAGGGTTAATGAAGCTGATGAACCATAAAATCAATATGAACTCATGCTGGTTTGTAAAATTTCTCCATCAAACACACGAAAATCAAACATGAATAAATGTTTTCCACTGCAGAAAGAAGAAGATGACATCATGATGACATCATGATGACATCATGATGACATCATGATGACAGCATGCAGCACGTCACACTCTGAATAAACCATTAAATGATAAATAATGATAATCTATGGTAAAAAACACACAAACAGCAAGTGCAGCGAGAGTTTTTCAGTAAATTCACACCAGGTTCAGACTTACGTCCTTCCAGAACTTTAGTTTCCCCAAGAATCAGCAAACAAACAACAACAACAACAACAACGTGACAGTTAAAATAGAACCAGTTAGTGGGAGGAAATTATATTTAGGAATATTTATGAGGAAAAGTCAGTGAAATCAGACTATTAGACCATGTTTTACAGGATAATCCTGGTATTTATCAG
>CM060465.1:35137487-35174987 GCA_030544235.1 Lepturacanthus savala
ATACCAAGTATTAAATCTAATCTAATCTGGGTTTTTTTATTCTAGGACTAAAAACTCCTAGAATAAAAACCCAAATCCACTAAAATGTGGTACAGTTTATATATAATAGACCAGTTTTGACGTCAAATGTTAATATTTGTGCTTTTTGAGTGCAAATTTATCTGAATATCAGTAATATATGACATTATTTTTTCATTTCCAGTCTCCAGTCTGCAGTTTTCTACACAAAAAAAGAACAATTCCATCATTCTTTCAGGATTTTACCCTTTAAATACACATTTACTTTTAAAAAGTCACTGTTTTTAATGGAGTTATTACCAATATCCTCAATATCAAGTGGATTTTTTTGCTCAAAATTATAAATTTGTGCTTTTTGGGGACCATCTAACTCATTTTTGACATATTTATCTGAATATAAATGGATTATTTCATCATTATTTCAGGATTTTAACCCTTTAAATACAACTTTATTTAAAAAACATCACTGAAAAATACAGTAGTTATGCAAATAAATGATAAAAATGTGTTTTTTTATGGTTTATTGGCCACAGTATGACGTTAAAAGTCCTAGAATAAAAAGATATTAATGAATAATATAGTATATTATAGTATATAGACATATTTATCTGAATATAAATGGATTATTTCAGGATTTTAACCCTTTAAATACAACTTTATTTTAAAAAAGTCACTGTTTTTAATGGGAAAATTATGAATAATGCATTAAATACCAAGTAGATTTTTTAAAAATCAGTCTGATATGTGTTAAATTTTAATATTTGTGCTTTTTGGGGACCATCTAACTCATTTTTGACATGTTTATCTGAATATAAATGGACTATTTCATCATTATTTCAGGATTTTAACCATTTAAATACAACTTTATTTAAAAAACACCACTGTTTTTAATAGAAAAACACAGTAGTTATGCAAATAAATGATAAAAATGTGTATTTTTTATAAAATATGCAGCTTTAATGACATCAATTTGCACCAAAATGTGATGGAGACGATTTATTTTGTAGAATAAAAACTCTAATAGAGTAAAACGTTAGATTTAAATATATTTTGTGGTTTCCAGGCAGCTCACAGATGAGTTTTCACACCTTCACTCGCCTGAAAACCAATTATCTTTGGAGACAAAGCTAAAAAGGCCTTAATGGCTAAAAGCAGATGTTGACCCACTTCACAGAATAACAACCAGCAGAAAATCCACGTTTTTCTATAAATGTCGACCTGCTTCTATCTGCGTCCGGCGGCTTCAGAATTAAAATGTCACGGCTTTAATTTGCAGCAGTATTAAAGAATCCAGAGTCTGGGACCAGAGGCTACGCCGGGACCTGGTCTAGACCTGGTCCTCCTGTGGGATCTGGTGTGGTTTTGTTGGCCTGCGGTGTCTGATTCCACTACACGTCTCTGGAGATGAGATTAACGCGGCTGCAGCCAGCGGCAGGAAATACAACGAGAAATATACGAACAACGTGTGGATTTAACAGAAAAACATGTAGAGTTGAGTCTGTGTGAAATGAAGCTATATGAATTTAATTTATCTTTCTAAAAATGCTGCATTTAACAGCATTTAGGGACATCCAGCAATATCTAGTAGCATTTAGTGATATCTAGCAGTATTTAGTAGCATTTAGAAGCATCTAGTAGCATTCCTCAACAATTATTTAGCGATTTTTAGCATCATTTAGCGACATCTAACAGTATTTCTCAGTATTTAGCAGCTTCTAGTACCTTTCCTCAAGCATTATTTAGCGATATCTAGCAGCATTTAGCAGCATTTAGCGACATACAACAGTATTTCTAGCATCAGTTAGCAGCATCTAGTAGCATTTAGCAGCATTTAGCCTCATTTAGTAACATCTAGCATAATTTAGCAGCATCTAGCAGCATTCCTCAAGCATTATTTAGTGATATCTAGCAGCATTTAGCAGCATTTAGCGACAAACAACAGTATTTCTAGCATCAGTTAGCAGCATCTAGTAGCATTTAGCAGCATTTAGCTTCATTTAGTAACATCTAGCATAATTTAGCAGCATCTAGCAGCATTCCTCAAGCATTATTTAGCAATATCTAGCAGTATTTAGCCACATTTAGAAGCATTTAGCATCATTTAACATACATAATCATTCAACATTTATCAGGAATCTACCATCATTAACCACATTTCTAGCTGCATTTAGCGACATCTAACAGTATTTCTTAGCATCTAGCATCATTTAGCAGCATCTAGTAGCATTTATCAGCATTTAGTCTCATTTAGTAACATCTAGCAGCATTCCTCAACCATTATTTAGCGATATTTAGCATCATTTAGCATCATTTAGTGACATCTAACAGTATTTCTCAGCATCTAGCATCATTTAGCTAAAGCATTATTTAGTGATATCTAGCAGCATTTTAGCAGCATTTAGCGATATATAACAGTATTTCTGAGCATCTAGCATCATTTAGCAGCATCTAGTAGCATTTATCAGCATTTAGCCTCATTTACTAACATCTAGCAGCAATCCTCAAGCATTATTTAGTGATATCCAGCAGTATTTAGTAGCATATAGCATCGTTTAGCAGAAATCTAGCGGCATTAACCACATTTAGCATCATTTACCAGCATTCATCAAGCAATATTTAGCGATATCTAGCAGCATTTAGCAAAATCTAGCATCATTTAGCAGCATCTAGTAGCATTCCTCAAGCATTTAGTGATATCTAACAGCATTTAGCCACATTTAGAAGCATTTAGCAGCATTTAGCAGTATTTGGCAGTATTTAGTAGAATTTAGCAACATCTAGCAGTATTCCTCAAGCATTATTTAGCGATATCTAGCAGTATTTAGCCACATTTATTCGAAATCTAGCAGCATCAACCACATTTAGCATCATTTAGTGACTTCTAGCAATATCTAGCAGCATCTAGCATCATTTAGCAGCATCTACTAGCATTTATCAGCATTTAGCCTCATTTAGCAGGATCTAGCAGCATCTAGTAGCATTCCTCAAGCATTTAGTGATATCTAACAGCATTTAGCCACATTTAGAAGCATTTAGCAGCATTTAGCAGTATTTGGCAGTATTTAGTAGAATTTAGCAACATCTAGCAGTATTCCTCAAGCATTATTTAGCGATATCTAGCAGTATTTAGCCACATTTATTCGAAATCTAGCAGCATCAACCACATTTAGCATCATTTAGTGACTTCTAGCAATATCTAGCAGCATCTAGCATCATTTAGCAGCATCTACTAGCATTTATCAGCATTTAGCCTCATTTAGCAGGATCTAGCAGCATTTAGCCACATTTATAAGATTCCAGCAGTAGCATATAGCAGCATTTAGCAGAAATCTAGCGGCATTAACAACATTTAGCATCATTTACCAGCATCAAGCAATATTTAGCGATATCTAGCAGCATTTAGCAGAATTTAGCAACATCTAACAGTATTTCTTAGAATTTAGCCTCATTGAGTAACATCTAGCAGCATTTAGCGACATTTATGATATTCCAGCAGTATTTAGTAGCATATAGCATCGTTTAGCAGAAATCTAGCAGCATTTATCAGCATTTACCAGCATTCATCAAGCAATATTTAGTGATATCTAGCAGTATTTAGCCACATTTAGCAACATTTAGCAGCATTTAGCCTCATTTAGCAGCATTTAGCAGCATCTAGTAGCATTTAGCAGCATTTAGCCTCATTTAGCAGCATCTAGTAGCATTTAGCATCATTTAGCAGCATCTAGTAGCATTTAGCATCATTTAGCAGCATCTAGTAGCATTTAGCATCATTTAGGGACAGCCTCTATTATTCCTGGACCATATAGGTTCTGAATTATTAGTTAAAACATGACACTTTACTCAGTAAATACGCTGAAACCGTCCTCTAACAGGAAGCCATGATTGTTTCCATAGTATTATCATATTCTTATCGTGTTTCTAGTATTTCATCTTATTTATTTGCCAGTGATAAACAACAAATATCACCATATATCTACCTCGTAATTAGAGGCCCGTAAAAAGAGCAACAGCGACTCATAAATGCCAAACTCTCCAGTAGAAGCTGTGACACAAACAGAGGAAACGTGTTAATTATGGATTTTTACAGTGAAAGTCTGGAGACGCTGCTCTGGAAACTCGCCAGGATTCATCCTGGATTCATTTCCTAATTTAATGAGGTGTAGCAGCAGCGTGTGTGTGTGTGTGTGTGTGTGTGTGTGTGTGTGTGTGTGTGTGTGTGTGTGTGTGTGTGTGTGTGTGTGTGTGATAATCCCTCAGAGTGCAGTGATACAGTCCAAAACCCTCACATCCTTCACAGTCGGACCACAGAGGAAACTATTTAATAAATATTAATAATAAACCGGCTTTAGTCTATTTAAAATAATTGTGATGTGTTCAGCACATATAGCTGCATTTAGCAGCATTTAGCAGCATTTAGCAGCATTTAGCAACATGCAGGTGCATTAAGCTGCCTCTCACGCTGCAATTAGCCGCAATTAGCAGCTTTTAGCAACAATTAGTTTAGCAGCATTTATCCACAAATAGCCACATTTAGCAGTATTTAGAAGCATTTAGCTGCCTTTAGTAATTTAGCAGCGTTTAGCAACATTTAGCAGAGTTTAGCAACACTTAGCAACACATGTATGTAGCAGCATTTATCCAAAAATAGCCACATTTAGCAGTATTTAGAAGCATTTAGCAGAGTTTAGCAACAATTAGTTTAGCAGCATTTATTGACAAATAGTCACATTTAGTAGTATTTATAAGCATTTAGCTGCCTTTAGCAGCATTTAGCAATATTAAGCAGTTTAGTCATGTTTAGCAGTATCTAGCAAAATTTAGCAGAGTTTAGCAACACTTAGCAACACATGCATTTAGCAGTATTCATCCACAAATAGCCACATTTAGTAGTATTTAGAAGCATTTAGCTGCCTTTAGCAGCATTTAGCAATATTTAGCAGTTTAGTGTTTAGCAACATACGTGTTTAGCAACATTTATCCACAAATAGCCAAATTTAGCAGTATTTAGAAGCATTTAGCCACATTTAGCTGCCTTTAGCAGAGTTTAGCAACATTTAGCAGCATTTAGCAATATTTAGCAGAGTTTAGTAACATTTAGCAGCGTTTAGCAACACAAGCAGCATAAATTTAGCAGCATTTATCCACAAATAGCCACATTTGGCAGTATTTCGAAGCATTTAGCTGCATTTAGCAGAGTTTAGCCATGTTTAGCTACATATTTAGCATCATTTAGCTGCATTTAACATAATTCAGCCACACGTAGCAGCATCTAGTTAAGCAGACTTGTTTTATCAGCCTTTCACATTTTTACAGCCAGCAAAGCTTCTCTGACATGTATATTATATATTATATATTATTTTCTTACAGGGTCTCTACTTGTGTGACATCCTGCAAAACGTTGCATAAGATGCTTGTGATGCATGTCGTTGCTGACAGAACAAGAAAAGCCGCGTGGATAAAGCTCCGTGTGCTGCAGACTGCTGAGCAGGAGATAAAGACTGGGAGCGCTGAGCCAAACGCTGATGGCATCTAACAGGAAATGGAAACTCTGAAAGGACACGACACGTCGGCCGTCGCGACTTTTAGCTCGTTGAATGACACCGAGAGAATAATAGACTGAGAAAAAACATTAAAAACAGGTTTACAATAGATAGGAAGAGCTCTAGGGGCAAAGTTTAACTGAATTTAGCAGAGATTAGCAACATTTAGCAGCATTTAGCATCATTTAGTAACATTCTAATTACCTGAATTTAACATTTAGCATTATTTAGCAACATTTAGCCACATTAAGCGTTGCTAAATGATACTGAATACTGATAAATGTTTGCTTAATGTGGGTAAATGTTGCTAAATAATGCTAAATGTTGTTAAATTCAGGTAATTAGAATGTTACTAAATGCTGCTAAATGTTGCTAATCTTTGCTTAATGTGGCTAAACGTTGCTAAATGATACTAAATGCCGCTAACTGCTGCTAAATGTTGCTAATCTTTGCTTAATGTGGCTAAATGTTGCTAAATAATGCTAAATGTTAAATTCAGGTAATTAGAATGTTACTAAATGATGCTAAATGTTGCTAATCTCTAGCAACATTTAGCAGCATTTAGCCACATTAAGCTGCCTTTAGCTGCCTTTAACAGCATTTAGAAGAGTTTAAACACATTTAGCAGTATCTAGCAACAGTTATTAGCATCTAGCTGCATTTAGCTATGTTAAGCAACATTTACCCACATTTTAGCAATATTTAGCCACATTTAGCAGTATCTAGCAGTTTAGAACATTTATCAGCATTTACCAGTTTAGCAATGTTTAGCAGCATCTATCAGCATTTAGCAGAGTTTAGCTACATTTAGCAGAGTTTAGCAGCATTTACCATAGTTTAGCAACATTTAGTAGCATTTAGCAACACTTAGCGGTATTTAGCCACATTTAGCATAATTTAGCCACATTAAGCTGCCTTTAACAGCATTTAGAAGAGTTTAACCACATTTAGCAGTAGTTAGTAGTCTGCTAACTGCTAACAGTTAGCAACACTTATTAGCATCTACCTGCATTTAGCCGCATTAAGCAACATTTTGCCACATTTTAGCAATATTTAGCTGCATTTAGCATCATCTATTAAAACAGACTTGTCAGAAATGCAATAAAATAATACTAAGTGTGTTTTAATCACCTTAGAACGAGCCGTTTGATCTGCCTTTCACATTTTTAAAGGATTTTACGGCCTGAAAAGCTTCTTTTACAAGCTAAAACTGTCAATTCATGCTAATATTTTTTGTTTTTTCTTCAGAAATGAATAGAAGTCAAAGGCAGCAACACTTGGCTGTGACGTGGACTGTAATTGATTCGCTAAAACCTACAAATCCGCTGCTTTTCCTCCAGTAAAATGAAACCGAATCGTCGTGAAACGGCGTAACGTTAATTAGCGTCTGCGGCTTCGTTCTGGAGTCTCTCGTGTAAAAAGCAGCATTGAGCCTCTCATTCATGCAGCCTCTTCAATCACTCCATTGTCATCTCGCCCCAAAACTAATTGGTTTTGTGCACATGTCAGAAAACGTAGCGCGTACAGCAACACACACACACACACACATTTACAGATGGAATCCACAGAATGTGAGGGTCAAGACAGATGGAGCTGACAGAGCTACATGAATAGCATTTAGCAGGAAAAAGGGTTGAATTCTCCTCCCAGATAATACGTTTATAATAATGCTGAACCGTATGTTTAATACAGTTAGAACTTCACCCATAATTAACTCAATAATGGAGGTTTTGGGTTTTTTATGAGTCTCTAGATGTCGTTGGATGGGTTCATGGGTTCCATGAGGAGGCTGGGAATCAGTAAATGACATTTACTCCAGTCATTTAAAGCACAATTTGGAGAAAAGAAGGTTCTTTTTTACAATATTAATCTACAAAACTGGCTCCACCTTGGTAATCTAAATGTTTAAGATTCTCTCACGTTCATTTAGTGATTAAAAACAAGCAGTAAAATAGAAAGAAAACCCTGAAAACCTCCAGAGAACCCCTTAAACATCATTAAGACCTACACCTTCCTCCAGAGAACCCTAAATCTTCTTCAAAACCTTAAACGTTTTCTCAAGAAATCCTTAAACCTTTCAAAACCTTGAAACCTTGAACCTTAAACCTCCTCAAAAATCTTGAAAACCTTCTAGAGAACGCCTTAAACATCATTAAGACCTACACCTTCCTCCAGAGAACCCTAAATCTTCTTCAAAACCTTGAACATTTTCTCAAGAAATCCTTAAACCTTTCAAAACCTTGAAACCTTGAACCTTGAACCTCCTCCAGAATCCCTTAAACCTCCTCAAAAATCTTGAAAACCTTCCACAGACCCCCTTAAACACCACTAAGACCTCTAAACCTTCCACAGAACCCCTTAAACGTCCTCAAAACGTTTTTCAAGAAAACCTTAAAGCTTTCAAAACTTTGAAAACCTTCCAGAGACCCCCTTAAACATCTTTAAGACCTGTAAAACCACCTCCAGAACTCCTTAAACTTCCTTAAAACCTTGAAAACCTTCCAGAGACCCCCTTAAACATCATTAAAAGCTCTAAACCTTCCTCCAGAACCCATTAAAAGTCTTCAAAACCTTAACTTAACCTTAAACCTTAACTTTCCACAGTACCCCTCAAATTTTAAGACATCTGAAACTTCTTCCAGACCTTTAAACTTCCTTAAAACCTTGAAATCATTCCACAGAACCCCTTAAACATCATTAAGACCTCTAAAACCTCCTCCAGAACCCCTTAAACGTCTTCAAAACCTTGAAAACTTTTGCAAGAAACCCTTAAACCTCTTTAAAACCTTCCCCTGAACCCCTTTAACATCTCTAAGACGTGTAAAACCTCCTCCAGAACCGCTTAATCTTCCTTAAAAACCTTGAAAACCTTCCCCCAGAACCCCTTGAACATCCTCAAAACCTTGAAAATCTTCACAAGAAAAACTTGTACCTTCTCAAAACCTTCTACAGAACACCTTGAACATCTTCAGTACCTCTAAAACCTCCTCCAGAAACCCTTATACGTCATTAAGACCTCTAAACCTTCCACAGAACCCCTTAAACATCCTCAAGACATTTAAAACCTTCATCCAGAAACCCTTAAACCTCCTCAAAACCTTGAAAACCTTCTAGAGACCCCCTTAAACATCTTTAAGATGTGTAAAACCTCCTCTAGAACACCTTAATCTTCCTTAAAACCTTGAAAACCTTCCAGAGACCCCCTTAAACGTCATTTAGACCTCTAAACCTTCCTCCAGAACCTGTTAAACCTCATCAAAACCTTGAAAACTTTTGCAAGAACCCCTTAAACTTCCTCAAAAAGTTCCTTGAAAACCTTCTAGAGACCCCCTTAAACATCTTTAAGATGTGTAAAACCTCCTCTAGAACACCTTAATCTTCCTTAAAACCTTGAAAACCTTCCAGAGACCCCCTTAAACGTCATTTAGACCTCTAAACCTTCCTCCAGAACCCCTTAAACGTCTTCAAAACCTTGAAAACTTTTGCAAGAAACCCTTAAACTCTCTTTAAAACCTTAAAAACCTTCCCCCGAACCCCTTTAACACATCTAAGACGTGTAAAACCTCCTCCAGAACCCCTTAAACTTCCTCAAAAACCTTGAAAACCTTCCAGACACCCCCTTAAACATCATTTAGACCTCTAAACCTTCCTTTAACGTCCTCAAAACTTTGAAAACTTTCCACAGAACTTCTTGAACTTTAAGACGTCTGAAACTTCCTGCAGACCTTTAAACTTCCTTGAAAACCTTCCCCCAGAACCCCTTAAAGGTCTTCAAAACCTTGAAAATTTTAACAAGAAAATCTTGTACCTTCTCAAAACCTTCTACAGAACACCTTGAACATCTTCAGTACCTCTAAAACCTCCTCCAGAAACCCTTAAACATCATTTAGACCTCTAAACCTTCCTCCAGAACCCCTTAAACGTCTTCAAAACCTTGAAAACTTTAGCAAGAAACCCTTAAACCCTCTTTAAAACCTTAAAAACCTTCCCCCGAACCCCGTTAACACCTCTAAGGCGTGTAAAACCTCCTCCAGAACCCCTTAAACTTCCTCAAAAACCTTGAAAACCTTCCAGACACCCCCTTAAACATCATTTAGACCTCTAGACCTTCCTCCAGACCTCTAAACCTTCCTTTAACGTCCTCAAAACTTTGAAAACTTTCCACAGAACCCCTTAAACTTTAAGACATCGGAAACTTCCTGCAGACCTTTAAACTTCCTTAAAACCTTGAAAACCTTCCCCCAGAACCCCTTAAACGTCGTCAAAACTTTGAAAATCTTCACAAGAAAATCTTGTACCTTCTCAAAACCTTCTACAGAACACCTTGAACATCTTCAGTACCTCTAAAACCTCCTCCAGAAACCCTTATACTTCCTCAAAACCTTAAAAAAGCGTCCACAGAACCCCTTATACATCCTCAAGACCTTAAAACCTTAAACTTCCTCAAAACCTTGAACATTTCCTCAATAAATCCTTAAACTTTAAATATTCTGCATCAAACCATCCCAACATTCAAACCTTAAACATCGTGTAGTAAAACATCCCAACATTGATCCAGTATTCGTCTGTAATTTCTCATTTTTCTTTGACTAACACCTCCTCTCTGCCTTTATCTGCATCACAATAGAGACATTCCTGGAGCCGCCGTCTATAATCTCCTCATTAGCTTTTATAATTGTGGCTGTATGCAAATAATTGGTGTGGTTACCATATGAATCGTGGTCCTGGTGTTCAGAGAGTCCCCGAGGTCTAAAAACACGCCACCGCCTTTCATCTGCACTGTACAAAGACCCACAATGGACTGATAATTCATCAGGAATCTGTTGTTTAGAGCTGGAAACAATTATACTAATAATTAACTGGTTAAAGGGGCATTCCCACATTTCACAGGTCTAAACTCTCATTTAAACGTAGGCATATATCTCATATTTCTGACTTTTTCTGGCTTTTTATCTCATGTTTCTGAGCTACAACACTAAATAAAATGATTTAAACCTATAGTGAACCATAATTCTGTAGTTTGTTCAATATTCTAACTATATTTGCTCTATAACAGCAACATAAATTGATTCGGACTCCTTCGGAAAACCTTCCACCAGAAACCCTCAAACCTCGAAATCTTAGAAACTTTCTCAGTAAACTCTTAAACATCCTCAAAACTTTGAAAACTTTCCACAGAACCCCTTAAACTTTAAAACTTCTTCCAGACCTTAAAACTTCCTTAAAACCTCCTCCAGAACCCCTTAAACCTCGAAAACATTCCATAGTACCCCTTAAACTTTGAGACGTCTGAAACTTCCTGCAGACCTTTAAACTTCCTTAAAACCATGAAAACATTTGCAAGAACCCCTTAAACCTCCTCAAAACCTTGAAAACCTTCCAGAGACCCCCTTAAACATCATTTAGACGTCTAAACCTTCCTCCAGAACCCCTTAAACCTCCTCAAATCCTTGAAAACTTTCTCAGTGAACTCTTAAACATCCTCAAAACTTTGAAAACTTAAACTTTAAGACGTCTGAAACTTCCTGCAGACCTTTAAACTTCCTTAAAACCTTGAAAACCTTCCAGAGACCCCCTTAAACATAATTTAGACCTCTAAACCTTCCTCCAGAACCCCTTAAACCTCATCAAAACTTTGAAAACTTTCCACAGTACCCCTTAAAACCTTGAAAACCTTCCACAGAACCCCTTAAACATCATTAAGACCTCTAAAACCTCCTCCAGAACCCCTTAAACTTCCTCAAAACCTTTAAAAAAGCATCCACAGAACCCCTTAAACGTCTTTAAGACATCTAAAACCTCCTCCAGAACCCCTTAAACCTCCTCAAAACCTTGAAAACCTTCCTGAGACACCCTTAAATATCATTTAGACCTCTAAAACCTCCTCCAGAACCCCTTAAACCTCCTTAAAACCTTGAAAACCTTCCAGAGAACCCCTTAAACATCATTTAGACCTCTAAACATTCCTCCAGAACCTGTTAAACCTCATCAAAACCTTGAAAACTTTTACACCTTGAACATCTTCAGTACCTCTAAAACCTCATCCAGAAACCCTTAAACTTCCTCAAAACCCTTGAAAACCTTCCACAGAACCCCTTAAACATCTTTAAGACGTGTAAAACCTCCTCCAGAACCCCTTAAACCTCCTCAAAAACCTTGAAATCCTTCCAGAGACCCCTTAAACATCATTAAGACCTCTAAACCTTCTTCCAGAACCCCTTAAATGTCCTCAAAACCTTGAAACCTTTTGCAAGAAACCCTTAAACCTCATCAAAACTTAAAAGTATCCACAGAACCCCTTAAACATCTTTAAGACATGTAAAACCTCCTCCAGAACCCCTTAAACCTCCTCAAAACCATGAAAACCTTCTGGAGACCCCCTTAAACATCATTTAGACCGCTAAACCTTCCTCCAGAACCCCTTAAACATCCTCAAAACCTTAAAAGCTTCCACAGAACCCCTTAAACATCATTTAGACCCCTAAACCTTCCTCCAGAACCCCTTAAACCTCATCAAAACCGTAAAAGAAGCTTGATATAACAGCAACATAAATTGATTCGGACTCTTCTGTAGTCACCTAACATGTTGTAGAGTCCAATAACCTTTGTTTTTGTAGAGATATTCCACATTTATTATCATTTATAGCAGGAAAACTGTTAAATACTCCTGTGGTTTAAGTATTTAAAGGTGTTCAGCTCTGTTTTTTCCTCCTTTCATCATCCTCTCACCATTCCTAATGCTAATAGGCGTCTGCTGCTAACGCAACATGTCAGTCAATTTGTTTGGTCCTCCTCCTTTTCACAGCATGCCGCGCATTGACATTCACCGAGCTTCCTCTCCCTGTACAGCGCCAAGAAAATAAAAAAGAAAACACTCCGGGATCCTCTCGTCGTCGCCTCTGATCCTAATGATAATCACCGCCGGCGCTTCTGAGGCTCGTCTTCCGCATGTTTAATGGAGGGAAAACGACAGAAACAGTGAAGGAAATGTTTATTTCTTTATTTTAACCACCACAGACCAGCTGGATATAATACATATATCCTCTAGAACACATTAAACTTCCTTAGAATCCTGAACATTTCCTTAAACCTTTCAAAACATTCCCCAGAACCCCTTAAAGTTCCTCAATACCTTGAAAACCTTCCCCAGAACCCCTTAAAGTTCCTCAATACCTTGAAAACCTTCCACAGAACCCCTTAAACATCATTAAGACCTCTAAACCTTCCACGGAAACCCTTAAACTTCCTCAAAACCTTGAAAACTTTTTCAGGAAACCCTTAAACCTCATTGAAATCTTAAAAACCTTCCGCAGAACCCCTTAAACATCACTGAGACCTCTAAACCTTCCACATAAACCCTTAAACTTCCTCAAAACCTTGAACATTTCCTCAAGAAATCCTTAAACCTTTCAAAACCTTCCACAGAACCCCTTAAAGTTCCTCAATACCTCTAATACTTTCTCAAGAATCTCTTCAAAACCTTGAAAACATTCACAAGAAAATCTTATACCTTCTCAAAACTTTCTACAGAACACCTTGAACATCTTCAGTACCTCTAAACCTTCCACAGAACCCCTTAAACTTCCTCAAAACCTTAAAAAAAACTTCCACCGAACCCCTTAAACATCACTGAGACCTCTAAACCTTCCACAGAACCCCTTAAACGTCCCCAAAACCTTGAAAACTTTCACAAGAAAATCTTATACCTTCTCAAAACCTTCTACAGAACACCTTGAACATCTTTAGTACCTCTAAATCCTCCTCCAGAAACCCTCATACTTCCTCAAAACCTTGAAAACTTTCTCGAGAAACCCTTAAACCTCATCAAAACCTTAAAAAAAACTTCCCCCAGAACCCCTTAAACGTCCTCAAAACTTTGAAAACTTTCCACAGTACCCCTCAAACTTCAAGATGTCTGAAACTTCTTCCACACCTTTAAACTTCCTTAAAATCTTGAAAACCATCCAGAGAACCCCTTAAATGTCCTCAAAACCTTGAAAACTTTCACAAGAAACCCTTAAACCTTTCAAAACCTTCCCCAGAACCCCTTAAACATCCTCAAAACCTTGAACATTTCCTCAAGAAACCCTTAAACCTTTCAAAACCTTCCACAGAACCGCTTAAATGTCCTTTAAGGGGTTCTTTAAGTTCCTCAAAACCTTGAAAACCTTCCACAGAACCCCTTAAAGTCCCTCAATACCTCCAATACTTTCTCAAGAATCCCTTCAAAACCTTGAAAACGTTCTCAGGAAACCCTTAAACTTCCTCAAAACCTTGAAAACTTTCACAAGAAACTCTTATACCTTCTTAAAACCTTCTACAGAACACCTTGAACATCTTCAGTACCTCTAAAACCTCATCCAGAAACCCTCATACTTCCTCAAAACCTTGAAATAAACTTCCACCGAACCTCTTAAACATCACTGAGACCTCTAAACCTTCCACAGAACCCCTTAAAGTTCCTCAAAACCTTGAACATTTCCTCAAGAAACCCTTAAACCTTTCAAAACCTTCCACAGAACCCCTTAAAGTTCCTCAATACCTCTAATACCTTCTCAAGAATCCCGTCAAAACCTTGGAAACGTTCTCAGGAAACCCTTTATGGTTACACCACATCCCAGTTTTGTCCCTGTCTTGGTTAATTTCTTCATGATGAAGCAGCAGCTCGAAGTCATTAGTCGATGAAGCATCGACGTAGCAGAAAAGTTACGTCCCTGATGTGTATTTATTATACAGCAACACCTGAATTATACAGCAGCTCATTAGCGGAGAGTTAAATGAGCCGAAACAGCGACTGTGGAACCTGAACTTGACCTTTATTTAATACTCGATACCTGCCAGAAAACCTGATTAGCATGTGTGTGTGTGTGTGTGTGACGTCAGTTCAGAGGTTTACAGATTCCTGCCACAGCACCATTCATATGCTGAGCAGAGGTTCATTATGCAGAGGAATGCACGCTCCCCGACTTTCTGAATAGTCCTCGAACGCCTCGTACGGCATCACAAGAACCACTCTAGTCCGAGATAAAAAGGCTGTGAGAGAGAAATAATCAACTCAAAAACAACCTGTTATGAGAAGACGAGCAAATTCTTTAAGAAACGTGCACAGAATGCAGTTATACTGGCATTCTGACGCTCAACAGTCTGATCTCCTACCTCAAAATACCTAAAAAACTTATAAAATATTGACAGGAGTTGGAAACAAGCAGTGGCTATAATCTCTAAAACATCAGCTACTTTAAAACAAATGAACTGAAAGGATCAAAAATACTCATTATGCTAAGCTACATTACAATAAACGATTCGTTTTTGATAGTTGATTAATCTACAGATTATTGAAACCATTAATCAATTAGTTGTTTGGTGTAAAATGTCGTTTCCAAATCTGCAGATTCTATATTTGAGAAGCTCTTAAAAATGACTCAAATTCATTAATCAATCCACAAAATAGTTGTCAATTCCTGTAAATGTTGGCAACTATTCGATTAATCAACTAATCGCTGCAGTTCTATATGACACCAAATGGTAGATATCTGAATTTAGGACCAATACAATTAAAAATCAGATTATTATTTAATTATTGGTGATTTTTACTCTATAAAATCAAACTTTCTCACCTCTCGTGAGTACAACTGCAACGATTAGTTGATTAATCGATTAGTTGTTTCATGAAATGGTGTCGATAAAGACTTTTGTTGTTGAAAATCAGATCTGAGAAGCTGGAACTAGAGAATTGACTCAAATCAATTAATTGAATTGATTAATGGTTCAGTAATCGATTAATCGTTGCAGGTCTAAATACAAACATCCAAGGAGTAGAACCACAAAACACTAGGGTTGCAATTAACAACTATTTGATAGTTGATTAATCGATTAGTTGTTTGATTCATAAAACGGTTTAAAATGTGAAGATTCATGTGTTTTTGTCCACAACCCAAAGATCATCATTTTACTATTATAGAGACTAAAGAAACCAGGAAATAAACTGAGAATTTGGACGTTTTCTTTTTAATAATGACTCAAATTGATTAATTGATTATCAGAATAGTTGGTGATTAATGTAAAAGTTGGCAACTAATCGATTAATCAACTAATCTTCGACACAAATTATCTTTATTTCTGGACAAGCTCCAATAACTGATATGTTAACCAGAGAATTTAGACATTTTCTTCTTTAATATGACTCAAATCCATTAATCGATTATCAAAATAGTTGTCGAACTAATCGATTAATCAATTAATCGACTAATCGTTGCAGCTCTTCAAAGAGAAAGGACTATAGGAGAAACTATAATATATTCCATACACCTCATACTTCAGCACATAGCTTAATATAGGGACACATTCTATTCCATACACTTGTCAAACAGAGACTCTCTGCTCTCCGTCTCCACGGTAATCAGCGTTCTCAGATCACCATGACGACAAAAAGATGTCAAATCTCATATTAAACACAGACACATGGAGAAAGAGAGTCTTAGCTCCATTCGTGGAGTTATAAGTAACCTTGGAGAGAAACTGTCCGCTTGACATCTGCTCTGCTCAATAACATCCACTGAGTTCAACAAAAGAGCCTTGATTAGGATCTCAGTTTGCCTCCGGACGGCTTATTCCACATGTGAAGGGTCTCAAAAGTTGGAGCCAATGCATGGAATTTACTTTGAGCTTTAAAAAAAAAAGAAAAGAGAGAGAGAGAGAGAGAAGCATTGATGTGTTTTTAGTGCTTGAATACCTGCGTCAGCCATGGTAAACACACAGAAAACTGTCTGTATATGATTCCTCTGAGTCAACAGATAATGCAACCAGGCCTTTCTGCTGCTTTTTTTCATTTCAATAACCGGCGGTGGAATTCTGCTGATTCAGTACAGGCAGCAGCTCTCCCTGAGGCTTTGTGTGGTAGCATTCAGCCTCAGAATCTGTCCACAGCTTTAGAAAACAAAGCCTGAACGGTGTCGGCTCGCTGGAACAATCTGTTACCACCGCGTGGTACTGCACGGTTTATATGGGAGTATTTTCAAAATAAAAGAAACACCTTTAAAAAAGACATTCTTAAGACAAATAAATGAAAACCAAGGCTCTTCCTATCATCTTAAACGTACTCCAGAAAGCCTTAAACTTTCTCAAAACCATGAAAACCTTCCACAGAACCGCTTAAACATCCTCAAGACCTTGTATTCTTCTTCCAAAAACACTTAAACATCCTCAGACCTTGAAAACCTTCTCAAGAACCCCATAAACTTCCTCAGAATCTTACAAGCCTTCCATGGAACCCCTTAAACATGCCCAAGACCTCTAGAACTTCCTCCAGAACCCCTTAAACTTCCTCAAAACACCTAAAACTTCCTCCAGAATCCCTTAAACCTACTCCAGGAACCCTTAAATTACCTCAAACCCTTAAAAACTTCCCCCAGAACACCTTAAGCCAATACCTTAAACTTTCTTCAGAACCCCTTAAAGATACTCAAGAACCCCATAAACTTCCTCAAAACCTTACTAGCCTTCCATGGAACCCCTTAAACATGCCCAAGACCTCTAGAACTTCCTCCAGAACCCCTTAAACTTTCCCAAGACCTCTAAAACTTTCTCCAGAACCCTTTAAACCTCCTCAAAACACATAAAACGTCCTCCAGAACCCCTTAAACCTACTCCAGGAACCCTTAAATTATCTCAAAACCTTTAAAACGTCCCCCAGAACCCCTAAACATACTACAGAACCCCTTAAACTTCTTCAAAACCTATGAAACTTCCTCCATAACACACTAAACCTCATCCAACTTCCTTTAGAACCTCTTAAACCTACACCACAACCCCTTTAGACTTTTTAATAACATTGAAATCTTCTTCCAAAATCCCTTAAACTTCCTCAAAACCTAGAAAACCTCCTCCAGAACCCCTTAAATTTACTTTTTTACTATTTACTGATACTCTTTAAGGCCCAGCAGACTCCCTGTACCACATTGTGTAATCTTTGGTGAGAAAATCCACAGCAGGTGGACAGAGGCGCTGAGGTCTAGTGTTGTTGAGAGCCACCTCTGCATTCAATAGACCCCCCCACCTCCTCCTCCTCCTCATCATCAATGATAACTAAATAAAAAGCAAGGCTCTCTCCCCATCATTTTAAACCTACTCCAGACCCCTTAAACTTCCTCAAAACCTAGAAAACGTCCTCCAGTACCCCTAAAAACCTCCTTAAAACCTCTTAAACTCCCAACAGAACCCCTTAAACTTTCCTCAAGCCTCTTAAACGCCCACCAGAACCCCTTAAACTTCCTCAAAACCTTGCAAAACCTTGCAAACCTTCTCCAGAACCTATTGGGCTTCCTCAAAACCCCCTCCAGTATCCCTTAAATATGCTTCAGAACCTCTTAAACACCCCCAAAACCTAGAAAACTTCCTCCAGTACCCCTAAAAACCTCCTTAAAACCCTTTAAACTTCCTCAAAACCTCTTAAACCTCCACCAGAACCCCTTAAACTTCCCCAAAACCTAGAAAACCTCCTCCAGTACTCCTAAAACCTCCTTAAAACCCTTTAAACTTCCTACAGAACGCCTTAAACTTCCCCAAAACCTCTTAAACCTCCACCAGAACTCCTTAAACTTACTTTGTTCAGAATCCCTGATCCCTGATTAAGACCCAGCAGACTCCCTGTACCACATTGTGTAATCTTTACTGAGAAAAGTAGTGGTGAGAAAATCCACAGCAGGTGGACAGAGGCGGTGAGGTCTAGTGTTGTTGAGAGCCACCTCTGCATTCAATAGACCCCCCCACCTCCTCCTCCTCCTCCTCCTCCTCGCCTCCTTCCACTCCACCCCACCTGGTTCTGTGAAAGGTCAGCCCAGAGGAGGGTCCTCGCCTCCTCTCCCTGAACCCACGGCTCTCCACTTCACAATCGGCCCCAAACACCACCGCCCGGTGCCAGGAAACCCAATCAAAGGGGGTCTTCAGAGGACTCCAGACCCTCAGAAACCCTCCATTGTCTCCAGGAGGCTCCCCCCCCCCCCGCCTATATATGTAACACTGTAAGACGAGTTGCTCATTACCGCCGGCCCGGGTCCACTTTGTCTCCTTTGTGCAACCGACAGAAGAATCCAGTCGCCCAATAAAAGAGAGAGCGGTTACATAAAGTAGAAGAAAAATAGAAAAGAAACAGACGACAGGACACGTATGTTGGTTTCGTCGACGTGAAAATGAGTCCGATTCATTGGTAAAAGTGAGAATTGAGTGATAGATACACATCAGAACAATACGTGTGAATGTCAGTGTAATCCATTATCACATAAAGCAGCTCTATGTAGTAGTAGTACTACCCCCCTACTCCTCAGCTCCATTCACAGACTGCAGGTGAATACCAATCATTTCCCCTCCGCTGATTCCCTAAAGGACTCACCATCCAATCTCAGACAGAGGGGACGCCAACAATAGCTCTTTCAAAGTGTGAGAAAATCAAATCATGGCCCTTTTTTTTTCCAAAATAAAAGACACAAGCAGGAGTTAAACTTTCCAAAATTACACGACCGAATCAATGGATTTTTTTTAGATATTTTCCTCTTAAAAATCACCAAAAAACGAATAATCAATTATCAAAATAGTTCCTGATTAACATAAAACAAGTTGGCAACTAAATGATTAATCGATTAATCGTTGCAGTTCTACATTTAGTCAATCGACAGAAAATGTATGTTTTAAGTAAATACTGAAAAGTAAATTATAAGTAATAAGAAACTAGAAATAAGCTAAATGATCAAGGTCAGGGCTGCAACTAACAAGTATTTTATTAATTGATTAATCTATTCTTTACTGAAATGATTAATCGATTAGTCGTTTGGTTCATAAAATGATCAAAATGTCAGTTAATTATTATGAAAGACTAAAGAAACCAGGAAATAATCAGAGAAGAGAAGCTGGAACTAGAGAATTTGGATATTTTCTTCTTTAAAAATGACTCAAATCAATTAATCGATTATCAGAATAGTTGCATGTCAAATCAAATGTGGGGTTCCTCAGGGTTCCGTTCTAGATCCTGTGAAGTTTCAGTCATCAGTTTATTATTATAGAGACTAAAGAAACCAGGAAATAATCAGAGAAGAGAAGCTGGAACCAGAGAATTTGGACATTTTCTTCTTAAAAATGACTCATTAATCGACTAATCGTTGCAGCTCTAGTTAATTTGCTGAGATGTTTAAGCTTCTTTTGTTTCTCAGGGAAATAAATGATTTTAGGTTTGAACAGTTACAAGATGGATTGATATCATATTAATATCATGTTATATCATGTCATGTTTTATAATATCGTGTCATATAATATGTTATATCATGTCATGTTTTATAATACCATGCCATATAATATCATGTTATATATCATGTTATATCATGTCATGTATTATAATATCGTGTCATATAATATGTTAAATCATGTCATGTTTTATAATATCACGTTATATCATGTCATGTATTTTATATAACATGACATATTATATATGATATTATATAACATGATATTATATAACATGACATGATATAACATGGTATAACATGACATGATTTAACATATATAACATGATATTATAATACATGACATGATATAACATGATATATAACATGATATTAATGTCATATCATGTTAAGTCATGTCATAATATCGTGTTATATAATGTAATGTTATATCATGTTATATAATGTCATGTCATGTTATATAATGTTATGTCATGTTATATAATATCATGTTATATCATGTCATGTATTTTATATAACATGACATATTATATATATTATATAACATGATATTAATGTCATATCATGTTAAGTCATGTCATAATATCGTGTTATATAATGTAATGTTATATCATGTTATAGAATGTCATGTCATGTTATATAATGTTATGTCATGTTATATAATATCATGATATATAATATATTATATCATGTTATATCATGGTATATCATGGTATATCATGGTATATCATGGTATATCATGGTATATCATGGTATATCATGGTATATCATGGTATATCATGGTATATCATGGTATGTCATGTTATGTTATATCATGGTATGTCATGTTATATAATATCATGTTATATAATGTTATGTCATGTTATATAATATCATGTTATATCGTCTCATGTCGCATCAAAAAGTGACTCTAATCCATTATTCGAGTATCAAACTAGTTGTGAACTAATTGATTAATCGGCTGTTATTTGTTTTCATATATAAAAGCAGCGTCTTAGTAGAACAAAGGCATCACAGGTGGAATTTCTCCAGCTGCTAGTGTATAAAAACAGAATAAAAGCGATTATGATTCGCCTAAACACATCTCTCTTAAGTAAAACTAAATTACAGGATAAGATCTCCCGTCAGCGTCCTTTCTTTTTGTCGGCGTGTAATTGGTTGACCCAGTTTCATCCGATTGGATTTCGTGAAATTAAAGAGAGAATTTGGGAGATTGAAGGAGACAACAGAAAAGGCCCTGGTGGAGAGTCAGTGAGCGACGGCGACTGTTGGATTCACACCAACACGGTTTTATATGAGCCCCATAGGGCTGAAGCCGACTGAATCGTTAACTAATTAGTGTTAATGAGAAGACAGACAGGGAGTCCCAGAACCCTCCACAAGTTTATTTGAAGAAATAATGTGAAAACACTTGAGGAAACTGCTTCCCTGGTGACGGTTGTTCCTATTAAATCCATTACGAATCCAACCCAACTTGTAGTTTTGTTGCTATTCCATTGAAATTGCTTTGAGAAAGTTGGAAACAATCACACGTTAGGATGAAAGCTGCAACTAAAAGCTAGTTTAATAGTCAATTAACCTATCGATTGTTGATTAATGGATTGGTTTGGTTCATAAAATGGTGCAAAATGTGCAAAATTCAACCTAAAATGTCTTTTTTTTGGTCCACAACCCAAAGATTATCAGTTTATTATTATAGAGACTAAAGAAACCAGGAAATAATCAGAGAAGAGAAGCTGGAACCAGAGAATTTGGACGTTTTCTTCTTTAAAAACGACTCAAATCGATTAATCGATTATCAGAATAGTTTGATGTCAAATCAAATGTGGGGTTCCTCAGGGTTCCGTTCTAGATCCTGTGAAGTTTCAGTCGTCAGTTTATTATTATAGAGACTAAAGAAAGCAGGAAATAATCAGAGAAGAGAAGCTGGAACCAGAGAATTTGGACATTTTCTTCTTTAAAAATGACTCAAACTAATTAATCAATTATCAAAATAGTTGTCGATTAATGTAATAGCTGGAAACCAATCGAATAATTGATTAATCATTGCAGCTCTAGTGAATTTACTGTGTTTTTGTAGAGTTAAAACATCTTTTGTGATGCATTTCACATAATAATAATAAAAACTATTAGCTTAAGTCCTGGATTGAGAATGTAATTAAGTAAAACTCAGTACATTTTAGTGTGTTTTTTTCCGATTAAAATCCATTATTCAGATTTTTCCAGCCATTTTTTGAGTTCTTGCATCCTGAAACAGTACTAATAGTAATCGTAATAATAATAATAATGAGATAAGGAGCCCTAACAACAGCTGCTCCCATTTAACCCCACCAGTCTAACAGTGTCTGTTAGAAAAGGCTGTTTTCTTCATTCTCTGACTGTCTGCTTGGATGAGTAGTGGATGAGTGCAGGTACAGGAAAGGTCGACGCTGGAGGTCGAGCAGCTCGGCTGGAAAAAGGTTCACCCTGAAGAGCTTGAACATGACAGAATGGATGAATTATACATACACGTGTCATCACAGATAAAACATCAGCCTCATCTGTCCACACGGGAAGAAACAACAGCCTCAGCCAGGTCTGGATGACACTTTACTATTATAGAAGAGTAAAGAAATCTGAATATTATCTATATACGGAGAACAAGTCGCACCAGCCATAAAATGCATAATAAAGAAGGAAAAAACATATAAACACTGGAGTATAATTAATTGATTTGAGTCATTTTTTAAGAAGAAAACGTCCAAATTCTCTGGTTCCAGTTTCTCAAATCGGTTTATTAAGTCTTCTATCGTAGAAAACTTGACAGTGACAGTCATTTTTCACCATTTCAGGTGCAAAAGATGAGCTTTTGCACCTGCAAAAACAGTAGTTTGGATTAGAGCTGCAACGATTAATCGATTAGTTGATTAGTTGACAACTATTTTGATAATCGATTAATCGATTTGAGTCATTTTTAAGAACAAAAAAGTCCAAAATCTCTGGTTCCAGCTCCTCAAATCCGATAATTTTCTCTTTTTTTAGTCTTCAACTAGCGATGTAATACAATGATTAGTTGAATAATCGATTGGTTGCCAACGATTAATCGATTTGAGTCAAGAAAATGTCCAAATTCTCTGGTTCCAGCTTCTCTTCTCTGATTATTTCCTGGTTTCTTTAGTCTCTATAATAATAAACTGATGATGAAAAGACATTTTAGGTTGAATTTTACACCAATTTACAACTAATTGATTAATCGCTAGATTAATCAACTCCAAAATAATTGTTAGTTGCAGCCCTAGTAGAAAGTTCTGTACTTGGGTACAATTTTGATGTATTTTTACTTTGCTTAAGTATTTTAATTTCCTACTACTTGGTAGTTCTACTCCTTAGGTTTCATTACCAGCTGATGTTTGCATTTAGATCTAAAACAATTAGTCGATTAATCGATTAGTTGATAATCGATTGATCGATTTGAGTCATTGTTTAAGAAGAAAACGTCCAAATTCTCTGGTTCCAGCTTCTCTTCTCTGATTATTTCCTGGTTTATTACTGATGATCTTTGGGTTGATCTGCACAAAAAAGCTAAAATCAACATTTTAAACCAACAACTAATTGATTAATCGCTTCATTAACCATTAGATTAATCAACTATTAGAATAGTCTGATTATCCTTTTTTCCCATCCACAGAGAACAGGATGTTGAGACAGAAAACTGGACTTAGCTGGAAATATTTGGATATTTTTCTAAAGAAAGAAGCTTGTGTTGCTTCCTTTGATGATCTCGTCCTTTATTTAGAAACCGACAGAGGAAGTCTAGTGAGTTTTTAGCAGCCAGACATGGTTCCAGTTCCTTTAGAGCACAGTTTGTCTCTTTTTCAGTCTCCACAGTTGTCTCCACTCATTTATTTCATTTCAAAACCTTTTTGTTTCATCCCAGACGCCTCGGAATCCTTTTCTCAGGGTGAGTTCCAGACTTATCGAACGCGTGGAGCTGGTGGATCCAGCTGTGTTAACGTGGCCTCTAAGAAACTAAATGATTTATGTGGCTATTAGACGGGAGTCTAATTTAGCACAGTTTTTAGCTCATAGAGGGCACTTTAGCACACATTTTGGCTCCGTGTGGGCACTTAAGCACATGTTTAGCTCCTGGAGGGCACTTTAGCATGCTTTTTCATTCCAAAAAGGGCACTTTAGCACAGTTTTTAGGTCATAGGGGGCACGTTAGCACACATTTAGGCTCCTAGAGGGCACTTAAGCACATGTTTAGCTCCTGGAGGGCACTTTAGCATGCTTTTTCATTCCAAAAAGGGCACGTTAGCACACATTTAGGCTCCTAGAGGGCACTTTAGCATGCTGTTTCGCTCCTAGAGTTCACTTCAGCATGCTTTTTAGCTCCTAGAAGGCACTTTAGCATGCTTTTTAATTCTAAAGAGGGCACTTAAGCACAGTTTTTAGGTCATAGAGGGCACTTTAGCACACATTCTGGCTCCATGTGGGCACTTAAGCACATGTTTAGCTCCTGGAGGGCACTTCAGCATGCTTTATAGATCATAGATGGCACTTTAGCATGCTTTTTAATTCCCAAGAAGGCACTTTAGCACACATTTTGGCTCCTAGAGGGCACTTTAGCATGCTGTTTCACTCCTAAAGTTCACTTCAGCATGCTTTTTAGCTCCTAGAAGGCACTTTAGCATGCTTTTTAATTCTAAAGAGGGTACTTAACACACATTTTGGCTCCGTGTGGGCACTTAAGCACATGTTTAGCTCCTGGAGGGCACTTCAGCATGCTTTATAGCTCTTAGATGTCACTTTAGCATGCTTTTTTTCCAAAAATGCCACTTTAGCGCACATTTGGGCTCCTAGAGGGCACTTTAGCATGCTGCTTAGCTACTAGAGGGCACTTTAGCATACATTTTGGCTCTGCGAGGGCACTCTAGCATGGATTTTAGCTCATAGAGGTTATTTTAGCGTGGAGCTGGTGGATCCGGCTGTGTTGACGGGGCCTCTAAGAAACCAAATGATTTATGTGGCTATTAGACGTGAGTCCTGGTCCAAGGCCAAGTCCATCAGCTCATCAATATAAACAGCCTGCTGCTGCTGTGATGGAATACAAATGGGGAAAATCTCTGTGTGGACCTGCTGAGGAACAAACACAACGGGGAAATATGAAATAAAGAAGATTTCATAAATAACTCCAATGGTTTTTAAATGTTTCTCTGATTCCCAGATGGAATTTGCTGGATCTCGACTTGACAAACACCAAGCGTCTTGTTTGCATTTGTGATTTTTTTTGTGTCTGCGATTTACTGAATCTGAATCTACTGAATCTTATTAATTTCCTGAATAACTTCTGCTTTCATCAGGTTTTAATTAGTAGCAGAAAAAGCAAAGAATCTTCTGACTATACACAGAAAAATTACATATATTTCAGTGGTGTGCACAGAGGTTTTACTTAAAGCATGTCCTCACCACTAAAGAAGGCAGGTTTTAGCCCCTAGAGGGCACTTTAGCATGCATTTTAGCTTCGTGGGGGCACTTAAGTACATGTTTAGCTCCTAGGAGCTCCTAGCTCCTTTAGCATATGTTTTGGCTCCTAGAGGACACTTTAGCACATGTTTAGCTCCAAGAGGGCACTTTAGTACACTTTTTAATTCCCAAGAAGGCACTTTAGCACATGTTTTGTCTCAGAGGGGGCACTTTAGCACAGTTTTTAGGTCATAGAGGGCACTTTAGCACACATTTTGGCTCTGTGTGGGCACTTAAGCACATGTTTAGCTCCTGGCGGGCACTTCATCATGCTTTTAGCTTCTAGAAGGCACTTTAGCATGCTTTTTAAATTCCAAAGAGGGCACTTAAGCACATGTTTTGGCTCTCAGGGGGCACTTAAGGATAGTTTTTAGGTCATAGAGGGCACTTTAGCACACATTGTAGCTCCTAGAGTGCACTTCAACATGCTTTTTAGCTCCTAGAAGGCACTTTAGCATGCTTTTTAATTCTAAAGAGAGCACTTAAGCACACATTTTAGCATTGAGGGGGCACTTAAGCACAGTTTTAAGGTCATAGAGGGCACTTTAGCACACATTTTGGCTCTGTGTGGGCACTTGTTTGATTTACGTCTGCATGATTTAAAGCTACTAGAGGGCACTTTAGCATGCTGTTTAGCTCTGAGAGGGCACTTTAGTATGTTTTTTAGCTCATAGAGGTTATTTTAGCACATGTTTTAGGGTACTATATCAAGCTTTTTAATTCCCAAGAAGGCACTTTAGCACCGTTTTTAGCTCCTAGAGGGCAGATCTAGCTGCTAGACAGCAATTAAACACATGTTTAGCTCCTAGAAGGCACTTTAGCATGCTTTTTAATTCCTAAGAGGGCACTTTAGCATGCATTTATCAACAATCGCCCCTCCCCAACCTAACCTTCCAGTACTTTAGTAGTTCTCCTCCTTGGATTCAGATTTCATTACCAGCTGATGTTTGCATTTGGAGCTGCAGCGATCGGCTGAATCGGCTGATGTTTACTTTTATTCTAGAGATGATGAGAAGTGAAGAGACGCTGATATAGAGCAGAGGCTCAGTGAGTCACAGGTTTATCTGTAGGAGGAGAACTGATCCTCCTCCTCCACCTCCTCCTTGTTTATTCACCTCCTGCAGCTCAGAGACTGTGTAAAACACACGTTAACGTTCCCTACTCGTCACACACACACACACACACTCGGTGTGTATTAACCACAGTGGTGTTGACACAGAACCGTCAGACAGCGTCAGCTTCCATCAAAGAGAAATCCAGAAATATCTCAGCGTGTTCATGTGGAACGAAGAAGCCGCTGGGATCAGAGTAAAGAGGAGGAATCAGTCGTCTGCTGCTGTCTGAACTCACTAATATATATATAATATATAATTTAATATATATATAATATATATAATATATATATACACTCACAAATATATATATACCAACAATTATACAGGAGATTTATGAAGGATTAACACTGTTTTTATCATTTATCATTATTATTTATTTATTATTCTATTTATTTTCCTATTATTCCTTTACTTATTTTTGTTATCAATTTATTATTTGTACTATTTATTTATTTTATTATATATTTATTATTTAATTGATTATTAAAGATTATTAAAATTATTTTATCACAATTTTAAAATGTAGTATTATTATAATAATAATTATTATTATTATTATTAGTAGTAGTAGTAGTAGTAGTATAATAATAAATATAATAATAATAATAATTATTATTATTATTATTATTATATTGGGCAGTTAACAGTGTCCAGCAATGTATTTTTTATTTTTATCAGTTATTATTTTATCAGTTACTATTTATATTTTAGTTATTATAATAATGTACATTATTTACATTACTTTTAATTATTACTTACTCATTTATTTACTATTTATTTATTTTATTTATTTATTTTATATACTATTTATTTACTTATTCATTGTATTATTTACTAAATTATTATTATTATATTATTATTAAATACGGGGATTTATAAAAAAATAAAATGAATTTAAAACTATTTTACAGGAAGATAATAAAATAAAAAATCAGGGGTTTTGATTGATTTGTATGTAAAAACTACTCATGTTGATTTTTTTAAATATATCCAGCATAAAACCAGACATTAATGAGCATTTAACACCAGAAAACTAGATTAAAAGTTGGTAAATATCATTTTCTTTTCATAGGGGCCTTTAAAAGTGACTCAGCACTTGTAGAGATTTAAAGAAAAGTAGAGAAATGTATGAACAAATTGTTTGTGACGGCTCTGTTCTGCCTGTGTTATGTAATTTAGTCACAGAGACTCACCGGCAGTGAAAATCAGTGTCTGACAGTATCATCGCTGTTTTTTTCCCATCATCCTTCACTTCAAAAACAACAAAACAAACCTAAACGGCTACAATGGCTGCCTGTCGGTCACATGGAGGTAAAAACAGAAAAAGCAGGACAACAGAATCCTTCTATCGGGACCTGAATGGTGGAGTTTACACCTCGCTGGGCTTTAAACTGCTGCTCCGTGTGGCCTTCACTGACTCACGGGAAAAACGTAGACTCAGCCGCTCTGGTCCATAAAACAGACACTGACTGATGCCTTCACAGCCACGAACAGAAAGACTCAAACTGGCTGAGATACAGACTGAATTAAACTGAATTAGAGCGAGAAAGACGCAAATTTAGGCCTTTTTATCATTCATGGCAGGGGTCACTATGGTCACTAGGACCCTCCATGGTCACTCATGCCTGGCTGATTTAAATACTAGGGTAGATTAAGAGTTAATGATTTTCATATGTGATTTTGTGCTTCTGTAATTTAAAATACCAAATGTCTGGATTGAATGGTCTTCTTGGTGTTTTGGGGCCAGGAGTACCCCCATGGTCACTCTTGTCTAGGACCCTCTATGGTCACTCTTGTCTAGGACCCTCTATGGTCACTCTTGTCTAGGACTCTCTATGGTCACTCTTGTCTAGGACCCTCTATGGTCACTCTTGTCTAGGACCCTCTATGGTCACTCCTGTCTAGGACTCTCTATGGTTACTCCTGTCTAGGACCCTTTATGGTCACTCTTGTCTAGGACCCTCTATGGTCACTCTTACTTAGGACCCCATATGGTCACTCTTACTTAGGACCCCATATGGTCACTCTTGCCTAGGACCCTCTATGGTCACTCTTGCCTAGGACCCTCTATGGTCACTCTTGTCTAGGACTCTCTATGGTCACTTTTGTCTAGGACCCTCTATGGTCACTCTTGTCTAGGACCCCTATGGTCACTCTTGTCTAGGACCCTCTATGGTCACTCTTGCCTAGGACCCTCTATGGTCACTCTTGTCTAGGACCCTCTATGGTCACTCTTGTCTAGGACCCTCTATGGCCACTCTTGTCTAGGACTCTCTATGGTCACTCTTGTCTAGGACCCTCATAATGACTAGAAATGTTCCTGCTTAGAGCTTCAACTCTCCACTCTACTGTTCGTGTGGCATCCTTCCCATGAGGCCGAGGGGGTGGGATCCTCCAGGATTCCTCCTTCACACTCGGCTGGGCGGTGGACACACATCACGCCATGTCACCGCCACTCACAGAGCATTAGATCAACTCCCCACCAGTCAGACCGTGAATGCAGCAGAGTGAGGGAGTGAAGCAGAGGTGGCACTTTAACATGAAACAGCAGGGTTTGATTTTAGCTAAAACCACAGTAACGGCCAATAATATTCTTCATTAACCCATTTACATCAAGTGTGTTTCCCTCTAAAGTGTAAAAATTTAAAGCAGATTTTGTGAAATGCACAAAAAGAAAACGTGAATTAGATATTAGATACTTAGGGTAGATTATTGGTAAATAGTAAAATAGTAAATAAAATACTATTTTAAAAGCAAAGGTAAAAATAACCGAAAATAAAAAAAATGCCTGGATTGAATGATTTTCTTGGTGTTTTTGGGTGGTCACTCTGGTCACTCTCACCTCAGACCCCCATAGTCACTCTTATCTAGGACCCCCATGGTCACTTTTACCTAAGAGCCCCATGGTCTTTCTCACCTCAGATCCCCATAGTCACTCTTATCTAGGACCCCCATGGTCATTCTTGCCTAGGACCCCATGGTCACTTTTACCTCGGACCCCAATGGTCAGTCTCACCTAGGACCCCCAAGGTCACTCTTGCCTAGGGCCCCATGGTCACTCTTGCCTAGGGCCCCATGGTCACTTTTACCTCGGACCCCAATGATCAGTCTCACCTAGGACCCCCAAGGTCACTCTTGCCTAGGGCCCCATGGTGACTCTAAAATACTATTTTAAAAGCAAAGGTCAAAGTAATTCAACATTTTTTTTAAAAATGTCTGGATTGAATGATCTTCTTGGTGTTTATGGGCCAGGTGTACCCCCCATGGTCACTCTTGTCTAGGGCCCCCATGGTCATTCTTGCCAAAGGTCTCAACTAGGGTCCCTATGGTCACTTTTACCTTGGACCCCAATGGTCAGTCTCACCTCAGACCCCCATAGTCACTCTTGCCTAGGGCCCCATGGTGACTCTTGCCTAGGGCCCCGTGGTGACTCTTGCCTAGCCAATTTTAGATACTCAGATTATTGGTAAATAGTAAAATAGTAACTAAAATACTATTTTAAAAGCAAAGGTCAAAGTAATTGAACATTTTTTAAAAAATGTCTGGATTGAATGATCTTCTTGGTGTTTTTGGGCCAGGTGTACCCCCCATGGTCACTCTTGTCTAGGACCCCCATGGTCACTTTTACCTTGGAACCCCAATGGTCAGTCTCGCCTAGGACCCTCATTGACACTCTTGCCTATAGGACCCCCATGGTCTTTCTCACCTCAGACCCCCATAGTCACTCTTGCCTAGGGCCCCATGGTGACTCTTGCCTAGGGCCCCATGGTGACTCTTGCCTAGCCAATTTTAGATACTCAGATTATTGGTAAATAGTAAAATAGTAACTACAATACTATTTTAAAAGCAAAGGTCAAAGTAATTGAACATTTTTTAAAAAGGTGTACCCCCATGGTCACTCTTGTCTAGAACCCCCATGGTCACGTTTACCTCGGACCCAAATGGTCATTCTCACCAGGGACCCCCATGGTCCCTCTGTCCTATAGGACCCCCATGGTCAATCCCCACATAGGACCCTGATGATCAATCGTGCCTGTAGACCCCCATGGTGACTAGAAACTAACTCTCTGCTCTGAGTTAACGCAGCTCAACGATCATTAGATCAATTTCCCACCAAGTCAGAGCCGTGAATGCAGCAGAGCCAGAAGTGGCCGAGGGTCACATGCTCCAAAAAGAAAGTCAATTCTCTGGTCTCTAATGGATCTCGGCTACTCTGGCTCTAATTGGTCCATTAGGGAACTTCCCTGCCTCGGCTCGGCTCCATTATGACGCGTTCTTGTCGATAAAGAGCGGCTCTAAGTGCCGTTTGGTGATTTCCGACTGTATCGACGCCCACTGTCGCAGCCGGAGGCGAGGGAGCGTTACCGCGGCAACGGCATGCATCAAACACACGTACTCGGATACTTTAAAGTAAAAGGTAAAAATCCTGAATTGAAAATGTTATTTAAGTAAAAGTACATATGTATTAGTATCAAAAGTAAAAGTACTCATTATGCAAAGTGTGTAATATTATTATAGTATTTTATACTTTAATTACAGTATTTTAGTTTTTCAGTGTACAAGTACACATTATATTTCATATTTAAGTAAAACAGTAGCAGCAAATGGAAATACTCAAAGTACAAGTACCTCACAAATGTACTTATTTACTGTTTAATACAACATGCTTCTTTTTTTATTCACTAAATACATGTGAGAGTATTTTAATGTGTTATTTCAGTAGTAAAACTACTGAATCCCATTATATTTTATATATATCATGTGTTTTTAATGCAATGTGCAAAATAATCTAACATTTTAAAACAGTAAAAATATTAAAATATATTATTTGGTGTCAAATCTTCAACTAAATACGTCAGATTAATGTAGAAAAATATAAAATAATAAGATTTCAATTTAATTAAAACTTATATAGCTTCATTACACATAGTGATATATTTAAAGCCTTTATTTCTTGTTTTTTTATGATTTATAGATGAACTTCTTATTATATTCTAATTACCTTGAAGTTTTAATGTAGTTTAATCCACTTTAAATGAAGTAGAACAACAATTTAAACAGTAAGAATATTAAAATATGATATTTTAAGTCAAATCTTTATTTGAATTAACAAAATCTGTCAGATAAATGGAGTCGAGAGGAAATATAAAGTGGAATCTAATGGAAAAAATCCTTATTAATATTAATACTTTCACATTCTGGCAGTTTCACAGATATTCAGACGTTTGCCAGTGTGTGTGTGTGTGTGTGTGTGTGTGTGTGTGTGTGTGTGTGTGTGTGTGTGTGTGTGTGTGTGTGTGTGTGTAGGAATTCCTTCAGAAAGAATAAACGTTTGACTCGAAGAAGTTTCCAACTCACCAGAAAAGCGTGGCTCTCCTCCTCCTCCCTGACTCCTGATCTCTGTTTTTATTCAATCTGGTATAAAAAAAGAGAAAAAGGAACATTTTAGCATAAAACTGTTGATCTTTCTCACCTCTCCTCACTTTATTTTACACTTTTAGTGTGTTTTATGTAAAGTTGTGACATTTTTAACAAGATAAATTCATCGTTTTAACAACGAAATAGTGTTTTTTCTGTCTGTCTCATTAATATTCATGAGCCTCTCCTCTGATTGGCTGATGGGTGGTGATCCACCTGGTCGATTAATCGATTAGTTGTCGACTATCACATTAATCACCAACTATATTGATAATCGATTAATCGTTTTGAGCCTTTGTAGTTACTCTATAAATAAATACTTAAGCAAAGTTAAATACTACAGTACTTTCTACTAGGACTGCAACTAACAACTGTTTGGTGGTTGATTAATCTAGTGATTAATCAATTAGTTGTAAATTGGTGTAAAATTCAACCTAAAATGTCTTTTTTTTGTCCAAAGATCATCAGTTTATTATTATAGAGACTAAAGAAACCAGGAAATAATCAGAGAAGAGAAGCTGGAACCAGAGAATTTGGACATTTTCTTCTTTAAAATGACTCAAATCAATCAATCGATGATCAAAATGGTTGCAGATTTTTGTAATAATTGACAACTAATCGATTAATCAACTAATTGTTGTAGATCTAAATGCAAACATCCAAGGAGTAGAGTCATTTTTAAAGTAGAAAATGTGTAAATTCTCTGGTTCCAGCTTCTCTTCTCTGATTATTTCCTGGTTTCTTTAGTCTCTATAATAATAAACTGACGACTGAAACTTCACAGGATCTAGAACGGAACCCTGAGGAACCCCACATTTGATTTGACATCCAACTATTCTGATAATCAATTAATCGATTTGAGTCATTTTTCAAGAAGAAAATGTCCAAATTCTCTGGTTCCAGCTTCTCTTCTCTGGTTATTTCCTGGTTTCTTTAGTCTCTATAATAATAAACTGATGATCTTTGGACAAAAAAAGACATTTTAGGTTGAATCTTGGACATTTTCCACCTTTTTATGAACCAAACAACTAAATGATTAATCATTTCTATTATCGCCTCTGATTGGCTGGTTTAAATGGATGTAAATGCATGTTTTAAGGCTCATTTTCTGAATATTTTCTGTATTTTTCTGATGTGAAACATTCGTCACTTCTTATAAAATAACTGAACCTTCTTTTCCTACGGTATGGGACTCTTTACAGCGGTGGATCTTCTATTAACGAGGTTTCTGGGGAGGACGTTTTGCAGGAATTTGACTTCACACCAGGTTCAGTTTTCCTATAATCTGCTGAAATCCGTCTTTTAACGCTCCAGGATGTTCCCACATGATCTCTCCATCTCATCAAACACTCGCCTCATGAAAGGAACCATTCTATTCTGGCTTTTGCTGACACTTCACAGAGTTAAAACTCGTCCTGCTGTGACACTTTCTGCCGCTGAAAAGGAAGAAAAACGGCCAAGCTGTGAAAATCCAGAGACTGGACACGGACTTAGAGAAGCAACAGATTCAAACTGAGAAACTCCTCTTCCTTCTTTATCTCCTCATCTCTTCTTCTCTATATTAACTCGTCCTGTTTCAACTCGTCTTTAATCTCTGACATATTGGATTTTCAACATAAAAGTCAAGACCAGCTGCTTAAAATTAGATACAGTTACTAGTTACTTCTTCTAAAAAGTAACTAAAGTGGTGAATGAGTTGCAGATTATCAAAGTAACTAGTTACTAATATTAATATTTAAAGGAGAATATATTGAAGATATCTTATTTACAGTTGCAAAAGGAAATGCTTTTATTTTGAAGTCTCCAGGAAATAATATTTTGTCTCCTTTTGTAAATTGTACCTGACAAAAATATATATTTTTTTCTATTTGAACGACTTTTTTTGCTCATTGAGATGAAGTTTTACTATAAAATTTTATCTGATTATAGAAAAACAGCTTTAATTATAGTAACTTGTTGCTAAACGACTTCTAAACTAGAATATGTCTGACAGGAAGTTGGAAAAAGTTGAAAAAAGTCAAAAAAGTCAAATAAAGATGTTTCTGTCATATATGATTGTTTCCTTCACAATAAAAGCTCAGATGAGGGTTCAGGATCTCATCATGAGGTCACAAATGTCCGAGGCCTCGTCTTCACCTTAGTCTGAAGATTAAGGAAATGCTTTTATTTTGAAGTCTCCAGGAAATAATCAGTCTAGTGTTTTTTGTCTCCTTTTGTAAATTGTACCATGTTTGACAAAAATATATATTTTTTTCTATTTGAACGACTTTTTTTGCTCATTGAAATGAAGTTTTACTATAAAATTTTATCTAATCGTCTTAGTCTGGAGATTACTTTAAGGAAATGCTTTTATTTTGAAGTCTCCAGGAAATAATCAGTCTACTGTCTGTATGTTTTCTGTCTCCTTTTGTAAGTTGCACCACGTTAAAAGATTTTTTTCATTTGAACGACTTGTTTTGTTCATTGAGATGAAGTTTTACTCAAAAAACAGCTTTAATTATAGTAACTTGTTGAATTTTGTCAGTAACAACATTATAATAATAGGAACATAAGAAGTAATGGTGAAACCATTTTTTTTTCACAATAAAAGCTCTTAAAATCAGATCAGATGACAGTTCAGGATGTTATTGTGAGGTCACAAAAGTCTGAGAGGCCTCGTCTTCTTAAAATACCTTATTTTTGGTTGCAAAAAGTAAATGCTTTTATTTTGAAGTCTCCAGGAAATAATAGCTAGTGTTTTTTGTCTCCTTTTGTAAATTGTACCATGTTTGACAAAAATATATATTTTTTTCTATTTGAACGACTTTTTTTGCTCATTGAGATGAAGTTTTACTATAAAATTTTTTCTAATTATAAAAACAGCTTTAATTACAGTAACTCATTGTAAACGGCTGACAGGAAGTTGTTTTTTTTGTTGAGTCTAGTCAATTTTTTGCAAAATAAAACAAAGTTGCATGAAAGTTTCAGCATCAAAAAAGATGTTTTTGTCATATATGATTGTTTCCTTCACAATAAAAGCTCAGATGAGAGTTCAGGATCTTATCATAAGGTCACAAAACGACTTGTTTTGTTCATTGAGATGAAGTTTTACTATAAGATTTTATCTAATCACCTTAGTCTGGAGATTACTTTAAGGAAATGCTTTTATTTTGAAGTCTCCAGAAAATAATAGCTAGTGTTTTTTGTCTCTTTTTGTAAATTGTACCATGTTTGACATGTTTTTGCTCATTGAGATGAAGTTTTACTATAAAATTGTATCTAACTATAAAAAAACAGCTTTAATTACAGTAACTTGTTGTTGTAAACACTATTTAATTGTGCTCCAATAACTAATTAAGCTCAGAAAAGTCCGTGTTTTGACTTCTCCAGATACGTTGAAGCTGTATTCACACATTCACACAGTGTTAATGTCGTATCTGTGTTTGTACATTAGAGTCAAACTGGCCTCCAACCACATTCTGCAGGTTTCTATTAGTCACTTCATGAATTATAGATCGTTTATAACACAGGAAGTGAGACGGTTCAACTTCACGGCTCAGTGCAGATTACAGCAGGTAACGAGGAGTCACACACACTCTCTAACCAGTTTGCTGCCCTCAGGCTGTGTTCTTCTGATGTGTGTGTGTGTGTGTGTGTGTGTGTGTGTGTGTGTGTGTGTGGCTGTAGCAGCAGTCCACTCTGTTTATTTCTCTCCAGATGAAGCATCGTTACAGCCGTGGAGGAGATAAATAATTAGAGCCGACTCTCACTCTGAGCTCGTATTAGTGCGACACGCCTCGAAGGCGGAGGAGACGCTTTTATTCTGAAACTCAGCAGAACACACAGCGGCATTAAAGTGATGCTCATGGATGAGGATCAGCTGCAGGAGACGTATGAATAATCCAGTGTTGACTGTTTATCACATGCTGGAATACGCTATCTTCAATTTCCTTATATAAAATCTATGTTTTGACAGTTAGGTGTGAAAACGGGGGCTTTTATTTTGAAGGATATACAATTTACGAGGTCACATGACCAGGATATCCCTATTGCTGATGGACAAAGGTTGTCTTTTATTCAGAATTTGGCAAAATGTTCACCAATTAAACATTTTACTTGAATTTAATTACATTTTTATTATACTAGTTTATTATTATTAATCTGTTATAATAGATTGTTTCCATATGGGAACAATATGGAGTTATTTTTACTACTTTTTCTTATATTTCTTAAATATTTCTACTATTTAGGCCATTTTAAGTAATAAAAACATTCATTTCTAAGTAATATTTTATGCAATATATTAAGAAGAAAGTGGTTTTCCACTATTTTCAAGAACAAATAACAGAATAGAAGGGTTCAACCTGCAGTGCTGCTAACTTTTTAATCTAGACTAAATACTTATCTTTAAATAAATCGACTTTAAATAATCAATTTTCTTTAAATAAAACCAGACTAATTGGATTTTCATTGATTAAAACTGGACTAGCTAGACTTTAAATAATCAACTTTAAATAATCAATTTATTTAAATAAAAATCAGACTAATTGGATTTTCATTGATTAAAATGAGACTAAAATACTAATTTATTAAAATGAGACTGAAATACTAATTTATTATAATTACACTAAAATACAAATTTATTAAAATTACACTAAAATACTAATTTATTAAATTACACTAAAATACTAATTTATTAAAATGAGACTAAAATACTAATTTATTAAATTACACTAAAATACTAATTTATTATAATTAAGATAAAATACTAATTTATTAAAATTACACAAAAATACTAATTTATTAAAATTAGACTAAAATACTAATTTATTAAAATTAGACTAAAATACAAATTTATTAAAATGAGACTAAAATACAAATTTATTAAAATTAGACTAAAATACTAATTTATTAAAATTACACTAAAATACTAATTTATTATAATTAAGATAAAATACTAATTTATTAAATTACACTAAAATACTAATTTATTAAAATTAGACTAAAATACAAATTTATTAAAATTAGACTAAAATACTAATTTATTGAAATTACACTAAAATACTAATTTATTAAAATTAGACTAAAATACTAATTTATTAAAATTAGACTAAAATACTAATTTATTAAAATTAGACTAAAATACTAATTTATTAAAATTAGACTAAAATACTAATTTATTATAATGCACTAAAATACTAATTTATTATAATTAAGATAAAATACTAATTTATTAAAATTACACAAAAATACTAATTTATTAAAATTAGACTAAAATACTAATTTATTAAAATCAGATTAAAATAATTTGGATTTCTTTGACTAAAACTGGACTAAAGTAATAAATTAGACTAAAATTAACTAAACTTAGACTAAGATTTTCTTCAACTAGACAAAATACTTTTCTTTAAACAAATCGACTTTAAATAATCAATTTTCTTTAAATAAAACCAAACTAATTGGATTTTCATTGACTAAAACTAGACTAAAATACTAATTTATTAAAATTAGACTAAAATACTTTAGATTTATTTGACTAAAACTAGACTAAAATACTTTTCTTTAAATTAATAAACTTTAAATAATCAATTTAATCGATTAAAACTAGATTAAAATACTCGACCAAAACTAAACTAAATACTTTTCTTTAAATAATCAACTTCAAATTATCAATTTTCTTTAAATAAAACT
>CM060465.1:35177487-35304987 GCA_030544235.1 Lepturacanthus savala
CGGGGCAAATCCTGGAGCCGGAGAAAGTGCTGCAATCTAACCTGCGAGCTTATTTACTGACGGCTCCGTTTTTAAAAGAACACATCGGGTAAAAAGGGGCCTTTTGATGTCCGTTAGCTATGGTTGCAGCAGGAAACAATAGCCTCGCCCCCCTTCTCTTTGAATGAGTCCTATTCTGTCGTCCCGGCCCTAAATAATGCTCCTCTCACTACAAAAAACACAAAAAATGTAACATAATCTCCCTCAAAGCACATTGTCCATCACCCAGAACAATGATTTAGACTTTTTCCTTTTGTTTCCCCCCCTCCACGGGTGTAGTTTTCCTTCTGGGTTTGTGGGAATAGCCACTTAATATTCCTACAAAGAGGAGACGGATCCTGCACCAGCGGGACGGGAACTCAATGGATTCACGGCACGGGGCGTTGTAGCGCGTGTTTTATAGCTTCTACACAACCAAAAAAAAGGTGAAAATTCAACGTAAAACCTAAAAGATCATCAGTTTATTATTATAGAGACTAAAGAAAACAGGAAATAACCAGAGAAGAGAAGCTGGAACCAGAGAATTTGGACGTTTTCTACTGAAGAAATGACTCAAATCTATTAAAATAGTTGGTGATTGATGTAATATTTGACAACTAATCGATTAATCGATTAACTACCAAGTAGTAGAACATGTAAATACTTAAGCAAAGTAAAAGTACCTCAAAACTGTACCTAAATGCAGTACTTTCTACTAGGACTGCAACTATTTGGTACTTGATTAATCGATTAGTTGTAAATTGGTGTAAAATTCAACCTAAAACGTCTTTTTTTGTCCAAAGATCATCAGTTTATTATTATAGAGACTAAAGAAACCAGGAAATAATCAGAGAAGAGAAGCTGGAACCAGAGAATTTGGACATTTTCTTCTTAAATTTGACCCAAATCGATTAATTGTTGGCAACCAATCGATTAATCGACTATCGATCATTGCATGGCTAATTGAAGACTAGAAAAACAGAAAATAATCCAATTCGAGGAGCTGGAACCAGAGATTTGGGACTTTTTTGTTCCTAAAAATGACTCAAATCGATTATCTACATAGTTGGTAACTAATCAACTAATCGATTAATCGTTGGCAACCAATCGATTAATCAACTAATCATTGCATCACGAGTTGAAGACTAAAAAAAACAGAAAATAATCCGATTTGAGGAGCTGGAACCAGAGATTTGGGACTTTTTTGTTCTTAAAAATGACTCAAATCGATTAATCGATTATCTACATAGTTGTCAACTTATCAACTAATCGATTAATCATTGCAGCTCTAATCCAACCTACTGTTTTTGTGTGCCAAAGCTTATCTTTTGCACCTGAAACGGTGAAAAACGACTGTCACTGTCAAGTTTTCTATGATAGAAGGTTTAATAAACCATAAAATAATCCGATTTGAAAAGCTGGAACCAGAGAATTTGGACATTTTCTTGACTCAAATCACGATGCAATGATCGATAGTCGATTAATCGATTGGTTGCCAACGATTAATCAACTATCGATCATTGTATCGCTAGTTGAAGACTAAGAAAACAGAAAATAATCCAATTTGAGGAGCTGGAACCAGAGATTTTGGACTTTTGCTTGTTCTTAAAAATGACTCAAATCGATTGATTATCAACTAATCGATTAATCGTTGCAGCTCTAATACAAGCTACTGTTTTTGTGTGCCAAAGCTCATCTTTTGCACCTGAAATGGTGAAAAATGTCAAGTTTTGTATGATAGAAGACTTAATAAACCGATTTGAGAAACTGGAACCAGAGAAATTGGACATTTTCTTGACTCAAATCGATTAATCGTTGGCAACCAATCGATTAATCAACTAATCATTGCATCACTAGTTGAAGACTAAAAAAAACAGAAAATAATCCAATTTGAGGAGCTGGAACCAGAGAATTTGGACTTTTTTGTTCTTAAAAATGACTCAAATCGATTAATCGATTATCTACATAGTTGTCAACGAATCAACTAATCGATTAATCGTTGCAGCTCTAATACAAACTACTGTTTGTATTTCTCTGATAGAAGACTTAATAAACCCATTTGAGAAACTGGAACCAGAGAATTTGGCCATTTCCTCAAATCCATTAATGGATCATGAGAATAGTTGGCGACTAATCTAATACTTGATTCCTGCGAGTTTATCGTTTGCAGCCACTTACTGTAATGAAACCATCAGATAATTCCTCCTTTAATTCTCTAATGAAAAGCCTCTCTGCCTCCTCCAAACATAACTCAACATCGTGGTGAATATGAGAAGCGGTGGCGGCCGTCTTTCAGCCAGATGATGGATAGCCGCGAGGCGTATGGATTATGCTATGAAACCGGTGAATGGGCCATATTTCATGCAGCGCCGGGCGTGATTGACCAAGTCTAATGTGAATTATTTCTGCACACTGACTCTGTGAAGGAGGAACACTGGGCTCCTTCAACTCAGCCTGACTCCCTCCAGCCCTTTGTCAAAGCACCAATGGACGCAGCATATCTCAATGGAAACTGCATATTTCAATGGCAACTTTTAGCAGAACAAAGTTCACGCTGCGGTCTAGACCCAGCCCTCCTAGCTAGAACTGAAGCTGTGTGTGTGTGTGTGTGTGTGTGTGTGTATGTGTGTGTGTGTGTGTGTGGCGAGGACTCCTTTAGAGTTCTCCCCTATTCAGAAATGTGAATGGAAGTGGAATATGATTGGCTCAGGAGAGAATAAGGGGTTGGGTTCACAAGGATTCTGATGGGACGGGGTGGTAGCGGTAGGGGGGGTTGATTTGTTTGCTCCGAAAACAGTTTTTCTACAAGTGATTTTCAACGCTTGTTTGTTTGAATGCACACGCTCGCATCAATAAACTGTTTTAAATGTGATTCTCTGTCGTGTGATGAAACCGTGACGATGCAGCAGTTGAAAATGGGGAAAAAACAGCAAATATATTGTGTCTTTGCCGCTGAAGAGGGCGATTTAGCACAGTTTTTGGCTCCTAGAGGGCACTTTAATTCACTTTTTAGCTCCCTTAGTGCTCATTTTGGCTCTAAGAGAGTACTTCAGCATGCATTTTGTCACAGAGAGGGCACTTTAGCATGCATTTTAGCTCCCAAGAGGGCACTTTAGCATGCATTTTAGCTCCCAAGAGGGCACTTTAGCATGCATTTTAGCTCCCAAGAGGGCACTTTACTACATGTTTTGTCTCCTGGAGGCACACATTTTGGCTACTACTAGAGGGCACTTTACCATGCTTTTTGGCTTGAAGAGAGCACTTCAGCATGAATTTTGGCTCAGTCTTTAGGCTTCGAATTGACTTTTTAGCTCCCATGTGGGCACTTTAGCTCTCATGGTGGCTCTAAGAGAACACTTTAGCATGCATTTTGGCTCCTAGAGGCCACGTTGGCACAGGTTTTGGTTCCTAAAAGGCACTTTAATTCACTTTTTAGCTCCCTTAGTGCTCATTTTGGCTCTAAGAGAGCACTTCAGCATGAATATTGGCTCTTAGAGGGCACTTTATCAGATGTTTTGGCTCCACTTTAGCATTCTGTAGGCTTCAAATTCACTTTTTAGCTCCCATGTGGGCACTTTAGCTCTCATTGTGGCTCTAACAGAACACTTTAGCATGCATTTTGGCTCCTAGAGGGCACTTTAATTCACTTTAATTCACTCCCTTGCATGCACTTAAAGGCTCATTTTGGCTCTAAGAGAGCACTCCAGCATTTTGTCACAGAGAGGGCACTTTACTACTTGTTTAGTCACCTGGAGGACACTTTAGCACACATTTTGGCTACTAGAGGGCACTTTACCATGCTTTTTGGGGACCAAGAGGACACTTTAACATGCATTTTGGCAGCTAGAACATGCATTTTGGCTTCTAAGAAGGCACTTTAAGATTCTTTTTAGCTCCCATGTGGGCACTTTAGAGCTCATTTTGACTCTAAGAGGGCACTTCAGCATGCATTCAGCTCCTAGAGGCACTTTGGCACAGGTTTTGGCTCCTAGAGGGCACTTTACAACCATTTAGGCTCCAAGTACTTTAATTCACTTTTAGCATGCATTGTAAGCACTTTAGCATACATTTTGTCTCCAAGTGGGCACTTTAGCATGCTTTTAGCCCCAAGAACATTGACACATTTTGTCACCTAGAGCATGGATTTTGCCTTCTAAGAAGGTGCTTTAAGATGCTTTTTAGCTCCTAAGAGGGCACTTTAATACATGTTTTGTCTACTGGAGGACACTTGAGCACACATTTCGGTGACTAGAGGGCACTTTACCATGCTTTGTGGGTCTATGAGGACACTTTAGCATGCATTTTGGCTCCTAGAGGGCACTTTAGCCCCCAAATGGGCACTTTAGCACAGGCTTTTCAACACCCATGAACACCCCTGCTCTGTTCTGTGCCAGTTTTAGCGTCTCTAACTCTGGCTGAACTCACTACAACCCGATACTAGCTAGCAGTATCACATATCAGGACTACCAGGACCAACCCCGAGTGTCTGGTTAACCATCAAAGGAGCCGAGTTTGTGTCAGATTTATTGACGAGGGGAGGATTCTGATCCGGACTCTGGGGACACGCAGGGAAACAAAAGGGCCGGCGGTCTTAAAGGGAATTTACATGAATTACAGCAAGAGGCCTGGGCGACCTCTACTCTGGAGTTTTTAAAAAAAAAAAAACCAAACAAGGCCCCGATCCCGCCCATCAACACACAAACACCGGTGAAGAATGGCGTGACCGGTTTCCACGGCGACCGCGGGGCTCTCCGACAGGGCCGGAGTGTTAACACGCTCGCGAACAACGGAGGGGATGATGGAGGGAAAAAGAAAAGGACAGAGGGAGAGATAGAGGCAGAGAGGGCAGTAAAAACAACAAAGGAGGTGGAGAATGGAGAGAGATTTACCACACAGGCAGCGGCAGCCAGGAGGTTAAGGACCAGCCGACACCGACGTTTTATTATTATTCCTCACTCGACGACACAGTTCCACTCACACAATGGAACAAGCTCAACAGAGAGAAGCTCAGAACTGCTCTGATTGATGAAAATCACACGTTTCTAACAGATTTAGGGCCTCGTGTTGGATATTTTGGAGGTTATTGGTGTATTTATCAAGCGACATCTGTAAAAAGATGATTAATCATCAAAAAGGCAAAGTTAGAATGGAGTTAATGACTATTTTAATGACCAATCAGGTGTTTGGGAGACATTTCACACCATTTATCAACCAAACAACTAATCGATTAATCAACTAATCGCTGCAGATTTATATGACACAAAACGGCAAATTTGGTATCAAACCATTATGTAGATATCTGAATATAACACCAGCAGAACTATTTGTAATAGACAGATTATCATTGACTCTATAAAATCTAACTTTCTAACATATCATGAGTAGAACTTCAATGATTAGTTGATTAATCGATTAGTTGTTTGGTTCATAAAATGGTGTAAAATGTTGATCAGTGTTTCCCAAAAGCTGAAGATTCAACCTAAAATGTATTTTTTTGTCCAAAGATCATCGGTTTACTATTATAGAAGATATTTTCTTCTTAAAAATTCATTAATCGATGAAAATATTTGGCAACTAATCGATTAATCAACTAATCGTTGCAGCTCTAAATGCAAAGTGATGAAATCTAAGGAGTAGAACTACCAAGTCGTAGAAAAAATAAATACTTAAGCAAAGTAAAAGTACCTCAAACTGTACCTAAATACAGTACTTTCTACTAGGAATGCAACTAACAACTATTTGGTAGTTGATTAATCGACCATTGATTGAAGCGATTAATCAATTAGTTGTAAATTGGTGTAAGATTCAACCTAAAATGTCTTTTTTTGTCCAAAGATCATCAGTTTATTATTATAGAGACTAAAGAAACCAGGAAATAATCAGAGAAGAGAAGCTGGAACCAGAGAATTTGGACGTTTTCTTCTGAAAATTGACTCAAATCAATCAATCAATCATCAAAATGATCCGATTTTTGTAATAATTGACAACTAATCGATTAATCGACTAATTGTAGATCTAAATGCAAACATCCAAGGAGTAGAACTACAAATAGGCAGAACATTTAAATACTAAAGCAAAGTAAGTACAGTACTTTCTACTAGGGCTGCAACTGACCACTATTTGATAGTTGATTAATCGATCGATTATTGAAATGATTAATCAATTGGTTGAAAAATTCAATTCATTCAATGTATTTTTTTGTCCAGACCAACAGTCCACAACCCAAAGATCATGAGTTTACTGTTACAGAAGACATTTTCTGCTTAAAAATCAATCAATCGATTATCAAAATAGTTTCCGATTAATGTAATATTTGGCAACTAATCGATTAATCAACTAATCGTTGCAGCTCTAAATGCAAACATCAGCTGGTGATGAAACCTAAGGAGTAGAACTACCAAGTAGTAAAAGATTAAAATACTTAAGCAAAGTAAAAGTACCTCAAACTGTACCTAAATGCAGTACTTTCTACTAGGGCTGCAACTAACGACTATTTGGTAGTTGATTAATCGACCATTGATTGAAGCGATTAATCGATTAGTTGTAAATTGGTGTAAGATTCAACCTAAAATGTCTTTTTTTTGTCCACAACCCAACGATCATCAGTTTAGAGACTAAAGAAACCAGCGAAAATCACATTTGGGAAGCTGAAACTTAAGAATTTGGACATTTTCTTCTTAGCGACTCCAACCAATCAATCGATTATCGTAGAATAAAGTTGTAAATCTACTAATAGTTGCAGCTCTGTTCTCCATCTCTGACCACCATCAGTGCTTCACAGAACCAGGAATCCCTCCTCCCTCCCTCTCCCACTCATCTATTCATAGTTTTCCAGGAACGAGCCAATAACTTTGAGTGACTTGCCAGCAGCAGCATCCATACACTATGCAGCAATATGGCAGCCATTCATGTGGTAATGAAGCAGGAGATGAAGCTCTAAACAGCCTGGTTGATGCAGGGTGGGGGAGGTGGAGGAGATCCAAGCGTTTCCTGCACCAGGGGGAGCAGGTCTACTGGTTTATAGGCCTCCTCCGTACTGTCAGCGGTAAGAAGATCATCCTCGGCCCAGTGAGCCAGCAAACACACACACACACACACACACACACACACACTCGCCTCCCAGGGTGTACATGTGTGTCGTCCATATGCATCTACAGAAGGTGCAGCCTCCTCCAGGCTTCCCCCACCAGGACCAATTTCCAGGCTCCGTCTGTAGGAGGCTGAGATCGATGTGTCGCCTCCACCCTGCAGGTTCATTACTGCTGGAAACAACCTGAAACAAGCTGCCCTGCAGAGGCAGGAAACTACACCATCCATCCATCTACCATATGATGGATGGATGGATGGATGGATGGATGGATGGATGGATGCATGGATGGATGCATGGATGGATGGATGGATGCATGGATGGATGGATGGATGGATGCATGGATGGATGCATGGATGGATGGATGGATGGATGGATGGATGGATGGATGGATGGATGGATGCATGGATGGATGCATGGATGGATGGATGGATGAATGGATGGATGGATGGATGCAAGTAAGGATGGATGGATGGATGGATGGATGGATGGATGGATGGATGGATGCATGGATGGATGCATGGATGGATGGATGGATGGATGGATGCATGGATGGATGCATGGATGAATGGATGGATGCATGGATGGATGGATGGATGGATGCATGGATGGATGGATGGATGGATGCATGGATGGATGCATGGATGGATGGATGGATGGATGGATGGATGGATGGATGGATGCATGGATGGATGCATGGATGGATGGATGGATGAATGGATGCATGGATGGATGCATGGATGAATGGATGGATGATGGATGGATGGATGGAGCCAAAACGCGTGCTTAAGTGCCCTCTAGTAGCCAACATATGTGCTAAAGTGCCCTCTTAGAAGCCAAAATGTGTGCTAAAGTGTTCTCTCTAGTCACTTTAGCACACGTTTTGGCTACTTAAAGTGCCCTCTAATAGCCAAAACGTGTGCTAAAGTGCCCTCTAGTTACAAGAACATGTGCTAATGTGCCTTCTAGGAGACAAAACACATGCTAAGGTGCTGTCTAGTCGCCAAATTGTGTGCTAAAGTGCCCTCTTCAGTGGCAAAAACATGCTATATGTGCCTTTTTCCTTTAGAAATATATTAAATGTGATTATTGATAGCTTCTGAATTCACTCTCAAATCTCAGTATAACTTTCCAGGCTCTCATGGGTTAAAACCTGCCACTCAGTCGTCATCCTGAGCTGCATCTAATTAGTTTTATTAGTTTCGCTAGCTAACCGCTAACGGTACATGTGTGCGGCAGCAGGAGGGGAATGAGATTTCTCGTCTTCCCGCCTTCTCCTGCTCGTCTTCGTCCTCACCCACGCTGAGTCCAGCTCTGTCACCACCTGTCCCTGCTCAAAACCACCAGAGTCCACTTAAAACACACACACACACACACAAGCAGCAGTGACATATACCGTCATGTCAGGACACGACATTGTGTAAACTGAGCTTCTTATAGCGAGATGATGAATACGGTAAAAACAAGATTATCAAACGGCAGATTTGTGTTGATGCAGCTTTTTCCTGGGGTTGCATCAGTTTATCTCACTGCAGGGATGTGGAGCAGCAGAGGAGATGTAGGAGTGTTATTTTAAAGGGAACATCAGAAACTAAAGGAAATATAAAGGCAGGGAATGTTCGGAACCAGTTAAATTCAGCTTAGTTCAAGGGTTCTAAAGTGACAGGACCAGTAAAAATCAACAGATAAACTGATATTCATCAGTTTTCCTGCTATAAATGATAATAAATGTGGAAAATCTCTACAAACACAAAGGTTATAATAAATCTACAACATGTGAGGTGACGACAGACGAGTCAGAATCTATTTATGTTGCTGTTATAGAGACAATAGAGTTAGAATATTGGACAATTGTGTTTTAATACTAATAAAAATACTTTATTTAAAACTTAAAACATGACAAAACTGAGCCAAATCAGGAAAAAATAAACTTTATTTCATATTTTTGATTTTTTAGATCATATTTTTACATATATTCTCATGTTTTTGCATTTTTAGATCATATTTTTCATTTTATCTCATGTTTTTTGAGTTTCTAGCTCAAATTTTTACATTTCATCTCATATTTTTGCCTTTTTAGCTCAAATTTAGAAAGTTTACATCATATTTTTGACTTTTTAGCTCAAATTTTTACATTTTAGATCATATTTTTGACTTTTTAGATCAAATTTGGCTTGGTTTTATCCAAAGCGGCTTTTTTTTACATTTTTCCCATGTTTCTGACTTTTTACCTCAAATTTTTACATTTCATCTCATATTTTTGACTTTTTAGATCAAATTTTTACATTTTATCTTGTGGTTTTGAGTTTTTAGCTCAAATTTCTGACTTTTATCTTGTTTTTTTGTTTCTGACTTTTTGATGATTGATGATGTGGATATTGATGATATATATTGATGCTGGAACAGTAACATTGCTAACATTACTACAAATAAAAATACTTTATTTAATGTTGGAGCTGAGGTTTAATACTGGGATTTATGAATAAAACTACAGGATTTTAATAGTAACAGGAGAGAAAAATACCTCAAAATTGTGTAGTATTGTGTACTTCTACTATTTTGATTATTTGATCAAAACGATTCATTGATTAGTTGATAAATTGGTATAAAATTCAACCTAAAATGTCTTTTTTTGTCCAAAAATCATCAGTTTATTATTATAGAGACTAAAGAAACCAGGAAATAATCAGAGAAGAGAAGCTGGAACCAGAGAATTTGGACGTTTTGGAGGCGATATTTCATTGAGCTGAGCCAGTGACGAACGAGACAGAGCTGAAGGGTTTAATCAGCCACACACACACACACACACACACACACACACACACACACACACACCATCACGTTGCTGCAGGTGCTGAGATAAAACTGCAGCGGTAGGTGGAGAGATATGAAATATACGAGAGGAAGAAGCTGAGCCAAAGGCAGGAGGAGAAAATAAAAGAAAAGGCCAGTGAAGGTATGGATGTGTTGGATAGTTAGAGTGTGTGTGTGTGTGTGTGTACTTGTGTACCTGACCAACAGTGGACCACCGAGCCAACAGGGTAATTTTTTTAAGGTCCCCTCTTGAAAATGCTTTAAATTATACTAAAAACGTGAAAACCCATGTAGTGAATGTTTTTAAATGGAAGTTGCTGCATTATGTGAAGGTCCCCTCTTTAACACATAGACATCGATGAAGTCCCCACTTGGTAAGAAACATTTTCAGTAATTTACACCTTAAAAGTAAATTTTATATTATATTTTTATTCTTTTTTAAAATGACCAGAAACAGAAGTCCACTGTTGGCATTTTAATTTGACAGTTCCCTGTGGTATAAAATCCATGTTTATGCAGTTAGGTGTAAAAAGAGGGCTTTTATTTTGAAGGACATATAATTTATGAGGTCACATGACCTGGATATCCCTATTGCTCATGGACATTTGACTATATTTAGGCCATTTTAGGTAATAAAAACACTTCAAAGGGGGTTAAAAAGTGAATTTGTTTGATTTTGTTAAATTACACCTGTAGATTTTTATTTAAATTTCCTTTTATTTCCTTTTTATTTCTAGTTAAAAGACTTAAAAAAGAAAATCACTCAAAATCATTAATAAAAATTGAATTAAATGACCATAAAACAACAGTTCTGCTTTTTGAGTTTCAGCTATTTTAGTTTTTATTTTAAAATAAATATTTTTTTATTTATCTGCCTGAATTTAACTTCTATAAACAACAAAACTCATAGAATTTGTCCACGGATGAGTTTCCTCTATTTTATTATCATTATTTATTACTATATCATAGATTTCAAGCACTTTTCTATTATATAAAACAGTTAAGAAGGAAAAAAAACAGAGAAAAACACTGAAAAGATCAATTTCTGTTCATGTGTTTTACATTTTGTGCATTGCCTTTCAAAATAAAAGTCGTTTTCATTATTTATAGGCTGGGTGATTTGATACAAACTAGTTTATATTGATTGATATTGATAATTATTTATGATTTGACCTACTTTTAATACATAAATGATAAAACTAGAACATATATTGATATAAAGTAGTTCATATCAGTGGATAACGAGGATTATTGATCGTTTAATTAACGATCTATTAATTAATTAATATTCCTACCACCCATAGACTTCTACTATTACATACATTGGACCATATGTATTTATTTTATTATCATTATTTATTACTTTATTATAGATTTCAAGCACTTTTGTATTATATAAAACAGTAAAGAAGGAAAAAAACACTGAAAAATTGTGTTTTACATTCTGTGCATTGCATTTCAAAATAAAAGTCTGGGAAAAAAAAATAAGCCCAAAGTTAATTTTCATTATTTTTTGGTTCTCACTTAGGCTGAGTGATTTGATAAAATCTTATTTATATTGATAATTATTGATGATTGTCTTTAAATTATTATTATTTTATGCTTAATGACCTACTTTTAATACATTAATGTAGAGATGGATGATAAAACTATAAAATATTGATATAAAATAGTTCATATTTGTGGATAATGATGATTATTGATCATTTTTAATAAGGTTTGATTCAATGATTGATCCATTATCAATAGAAATATAGTATAATGAACCATTTCCTTATTGTATTGATGATATTTCGGTATAGTTTTATATCTCAGGCCTTGTTTAAAGTCCCTTAAAGTTAAATTAACGATATATCGATATCGTTTTATTGGATTGAACCCGTTCGCCTTCTAATCTGTCCAGAGGTCAGATCTTTGTCCTGGTCCAGTGGAGACAGAGAGAACACTCAGTCCTTCGTCTAATAGACTCCATCCCTCGTTTATTCCCGGACTCCAGGCTCCGTGGTGCAGGTGACAGCACACACACACACACACACACACACACACACACACACACAATGGCTGCAGCAATGAAGCCGGACTCAGATCGGTGTGAGGGTTGATCACGTATGAAGGAGAACACGCTGAGGCCTGTAGCGTGTTTACCTGCAGCTGAATCAGTGTGTGCAGGACTGCAGAGCGTGGTGTCTTTTAATTACAGCACACACACACACACACACACACACGCGCAGAGCAAACAGTGCACGGTGCACCTGCCACGAGGCAGATTGGATTTACACTGCATCAATAATTCACCCACACACACACACACACTAGATAGAAATGAAGGAAACACACACACTCACCACAGGCTGCTTTGAGGAGTATTGCAGAGGAAGAAGTGGTGACCAGGAAGAATCTGTGGATAGAAATCAGCAGTTTAGTATCATAGAAGAGTAAAGAAACCAGGAAATAATGATAAAATCCTGTAAAAGTCAAAGTAAAACCTCCTGATACAGGATCAGCTTTGAGTTTTATTCATAAATCACAGTAGAAAAACAGAAAACTTCCACTGAGTTTCATGAAAATTGGTTAAACAGACAAATGCCTCCTCAGCGAGGCATAGCTATGTTAGCTTAGCATGTTAGCGTGCTAATAGAGTCGCTATTTCAGGCGCCACTGGTTGAAAATACCAATCATTGTTCTTATAAAGAACATGAAACTCTCTCAGTTAAAGGTACAGTGTGTAGTTTATGGCGACATCTAGTGGTGGAGCTGCAGAAATACAACCAACTAATCACAGATCAAAAATGGTGGCTAAATATAGCTGCAACTAACGACTATAACACTATACTACTACTACTATAGTCTATAGATTAGTGAAAGGATTAATCAATTACTTGTTTGGTTCATTAAATGGTGTAAAATGTTGATCAGTGTTTCCTAAAGCTGAAGATTCAACCTAAAATGTCTTTTTAGTTTCCAACTATCACATTAATCATCAACTATTCTGATAATCGATTCATTTTAGCACCTGAAAATGGTAAAAAATCTTCTTCAAATCGAATAATTGATGATTAAAACAGATGGTGATTAATGTAATAGTTGGCAACTAATCGATTAATCGATTAATTGTTGCAGGTCTAATGAAATCTGGAATCCAAGGAGTAAAACTACGAACTAGCAGAACATTTGAATTAGCAAGTAAAGTACAAGTAACTTAAACTTACGGACTTAAGAACAATACTTAATACACTAGGGCTGCAACTAGCGACATTGGCTGAAATGATTAATCGATTAGTGATTTGGTTCTGAAAATGGTGTAAAAGCTGAAGACTATTATAGAAGATTAAAGAAACCAGGAAATAATCAGAGAAGAGAAGCTGGAACCAGAGAATTTGGACGTTTTCTTCTTTAAAAATGACTCAAATCGATTAATCGATTATCAAATAGTTGGTGATTAATCAACTAATCGTTGCAGCTCTAGTTGACAGATTATTTTGTTTATTTCAAGTTTATTCTCTTGTTCTTGGTAGAGCTACAACTAACAACTACTGTAACAGTTGATTAATCTGTCAGTTAATCTGATTATTTAAACGATTAATCGATTAGTTGATTGGTAAAATGTCAATCACTGTTTCCCAAAAGCTGAAGATTCAACCTAAAATGTCTTTTTTGTCCAAAGATCATCAGTTTATTATTATAGAGACTAAAGAAACCAGGAAATAATCAGAGAAGAGAAGCTGGAACCAGAAAATTTGGACATTTTCTTCTTTAAAAATTACTCAAATCGATTAATCGATTATCAAATAGTTGGTGATTAATCAACTAATCGTTGCAGCTCTGAATGCAAACACCCAAGGAGTAGAACTACAAACAAGCTGAACATTTAAATACTCAAGCAAAAAGAAAGTTCCTCAAAATTGTACTAAGTTGCAGTCCTGGTAGAAAGTACTGTACTTGATAGTTGATTAATCTATCGATTACTGATATGATTAATCAACTAGTTGATAAAATGGTGTAAAATGTGGATCAGTGCTCCCTAAAGATCATCAGTTTATTATTATAGAGACTAAAGAAACCAGGAAATAATCAGAGAAGAGAAGCTGGAACCAGAGAATGTGGACATTTTCTACTTAAAAATGACTCAAATCAATAATTGGCAACTAATTGATTAATCGTTGCAGATCTTATCATCTAGTCGACATCCTCCAATGTCGTTTTTATACTGATTTGTTGTCAATAACCAAAGATATTTTTGTTTTCTAGACTTGATAAACCAGCTGGAACCAGAGAATTTGCACATTTTCTCCTTAAAAATGACTCAAATTGATTAATCAATCATCGGAATAGTTGGCGATTAATGAAATGGTTGGCGACTAATTGATTAATCATCGCAGCTCTACTGTTAAATGCTGCTAACGTTAACAAAAGTCAAAGGAACTAGACTCAGACTTTTAGTACATTAAGTAATATTGAGGAGAAATGAGGACAAACTCTTCCTGAACAGCGACTCCTCCACAGATTAGAACAACAACTGGTGGGATTTGACATGACTGAAGCTCAATAATGACTCAAATTCAGCCTGAACGTTGGTAGCAAACTTATAATGAGGTATCAGCAGAGAGTGGACAACAATAAACAACAACAGGAGCCAATTTCCCAGCAGAAAGTCTGAGGCTCGGCCGACGAGAAGCTGTCAACCTGCCTCCATGAAGTGGAGTGATGGATTCCAACCAGGAAGCCCGCGGATGTTGTTTTTCTCAAAGTGTTGCTAAGAATAGGACAGAAAACGTCTCCTCTGATTCATGTGTGTTCACCGAGCTCATAATTGGTTTAATATCGGAGGTAATTGACACCGAGAGGATGAAAGTGAAGCGTTTGCTGCACGTGTTTCTAACACGAGGAAACGTTCAGGCTGGATTTGAGTCATTTTTACGCCTCCGTCGTGTCGAGGAGTTGCTGTTTAGCAGGTTTTCACTGTTCTGTATCACTTATTCACAATATCACTTAACATAGAGATATATACGAGTCTGAGCCCAAGGAGCAGCATTTAACACTAGGATGCAACAATCAGTCAATTAATCAATTAGTCGCCAACGGTTACATTAATCGATTTGAGTAATTTTTAAGAAGAAAATAGTTATTTCCTGGTTTCTTTAGTCTCTATAATAATAAACTGATGATCTTTGGACAAAAAAAGACATTTTAGGTTGAATCTTCAGCTTTGGGAAACAATGATTGACATTTTAACCAATCAATTAATCGATTAATCATTTAAATAATCAGATTAACAGACAGATTAATTGACTGTCACAATATTTGTTGTAGCTCTACCAAAAACAAGAGAATAAATTTGGTTTCTGGTTTCTTTAGTTTCTATAATAGTAAACTGATGATCTTTGGACTAAAAAAGACATTGATCCACATTTTACACCATTTTATGAACCAATCAACTAATCGATTAATCATTTAAATAATCAAATTAACAGACAGATTAATGGACTGTTACAGTAGTTGTTAGTTGTAGCTCTACCAAAAACAAGAGAATAAACTTGACATAAACAAAATAATCTGTCAACTAGAGCTGCGATGATTAGTTGATTAATCACCAACCATTTTGATGATCGATTAATCGATTTGAGTCATTTTTTAAGGAGAAAATGTCCAAATTCTCTGGTTCCAGCTTCTCTTCTCTGATTATTTCCTGGTTTCTTTAGTCTCTATAATAATAAACTGATGATCTTTGGGTCTGGACAAAACAAAAATGGGTAAATTTGGTCCAGATCCACCAGTGGAGAAGCAAAAGTGAAGGAAAAATCATTGTTCTAATCCCAAAAGTTACAAAAATTCTAAGGATTAAAGGCTATAGTTGATATATTTAATGTAACAATGTTGGGAACCTCTATATAACCAACTATTCTGATAAACTATTAAATTAATCTTCATTTATATCCTCAATTACTATAATATATAATCCACTAACCTGACAGACAACTTCAGATTAATCCTCAACTATTTAATAATCGATTTGAGTCATTTTTCAAAATAAAACGTCCAAATTCTCTGGTTCCAGCTTCTCTTCTCTGATTATTTCCTGGTTTCTTTAGTCTCTATAATAATAAACTGATGATATTTTTAGCTTTTTTCTATTTTTTAACTTTTTGATGAAAATTTTTGTCTTTTATCTAATTTTTTTCATTGAATATTTAGATTTTTTTTCCTTTTATTCATTTTTTACCTGGACTTTACTTTTAATTTTTTATTTGTATTTTTTTTTCTTGATTTTGGTCAATTTGAATTTGTTTTGAGGAAACAAGATTTAATCTCATGTTTCTCCAAATTTGAGCAAAATCAAGGAAAACAGACAATTTACTGATTAGTCACCAAATGTTCTGATAATCAATTAATGGATTTAAGTATTTTTTAAAGTAGAAAATGTCTAAATTCTCTGGTTCCAGCTTCTCTTCTCTGATTATTTCCTGGTTTCTTTAGTCTCTATAATAATAAACTAATGACTGAAACTTCACAGGATCTAGAACGGAACCCTGAGGAACCCCACATTTGATTTGACATCCAATTATTTTGGTAATCGATTTGAGTCATTTTTTAATAATAAAATGTCCAAATTCTCTGGTTCCAGCTAAAAAACTACACACTGTACCTTTAACTGAGAGTTTCATGTTCTTTATAAGAACAATGATTGGTATTTTTAACTCTATTAGCATGCTAACATGCTAAGCTAACATAGCCATGCATCTCTGAGGAAGTATTTGTCTGTTTAACTTTGAAATATTGGACCAATTTTCATGAAAGTCAGTGGAAGTTTGTAGAAATGTTCAAGGACAAACCCGTTAAAGTTTAGAGTGGATCCCACTTAACATATAAAACATCCTCGAGTTCAAAAAGCTTAATGGATTCCAACGCTCTCCTGTAAACGTTCGTGAAATGGAAAAGCTCAGGTATTGATCAAATGAGCCATTAGCATGTGGAAGCCTAGCATTTATCGGATGATGCATTTACGGCTGACGCCATTAGGGCGACTATGAAAATCACAAGTAATGGAAAATTAAGAATGTGGAAGCTGTAGAAGAGGAAAGTTTCTTGGGCGGTGTAATGAATTCACTGGGATGTCAAGCACAGGAGGGGACAGGAATTCTGAGGAGTGTTTAACAATTGGGCCCCCCCCCCCCACCCCCGCCGGAATCTGCATAATTATTGAGGTTAATTCAACTCGGCGCTTGTGCACCATTGTCTTTGAACGCGGCTGCCGCTGCTTAAATGAATAAATTAGCCGCCAAACAAAGCTTGTTTCGGGGGAAGAAGATGCTGCTTTTGATTTGCTGGAGACAACAGGCTTGTCATTCGCAGACTTCGGGGACTGGGTTTTCTCAGAGAGATGATTTCTCTGGTATCTGCGCAACACGCTCAGTTATTCAAGCCAGATTTCACACCGATCCCACTGGTCTGTGGTCCATGTTACCTCCGTCTCATCCCTGATAAGCAGAACTAACGTTGTTTCAGTGACAAGGCACCTTGTACTCTGCAGGGAAATGAGATGACTGAACAGGACTGAGATGAAATGGATCTTATTTGAATAGATCTCCTCCGTAAAGATATTTATTTGTCCACATCAGATCGGATTAGACGGGAAACAGGGCGATTGGTATTCCGGATCCTCACATGTTCACCGTCTCATTCCAGCCTTTGAAAACCTAAACCAAGACTGGACCAAGACCAGGACCAGGATTTGACCCCAGGCCTGAACCATCTACGGTTTTAGGTCAAAAAACCTGATTTTTTTTTTTTTAACCCAGGTTTTGTTTTTGTCAACTATTTACACAATATATTAGATACTTGACCTTAGAAGTTATTATAAAACACTTTATTATGTGTTTTCAAGTCATATCTATAGATGCAGCAATATTTAAAAAGCCTATTGATAATTATTGGTGATTTTCTTTTAAATATTTAAGGGCATTTTATGCTGAATGACCTACTTCTAATACAGACTATTACATAAATAGGACCATATGTCGGGTTTCCTCTATTTATTATCATTATTTATTACTATATTATAGATTTCAAGCACTTTTGTGTTATATAAAACAGTAAAGAAGGAAAAAAACTGAGAAAAATACTGAAAAAATCAATTTCTGTTCATGTGTTTTACATTTTGTGCATTGCCTTTCAAAATAAAAGTCATTTTCAATAGTTTTGGTCTTCACTAAGACTGGTAGATTTGATAAAAACTAGTTTATATTGATTAATATTGATAATTATTGATGATTTGCCCTACTTTTAATACATAAATGATAAAACTAGAACATATATTGATATAAAATGGTTCATATCAGTGAATAATAAGGATTATTGATATACTTCTACTACATTACATTGGACCATATGTAGGTTTCCTCTATTTTATTATCATTATTTATTACTATATTATAGATTTCAAGCACTTTGCATTATATAAAACAGTTAAAAAGGAAAAAAAACAGAGAAAAACACTGAAAAAATCTATTTTTGTTCATGTGTTTTACATTTTGTGCATTGCCTTTCAAAATAAAAGTTGTTTTCATTATTTATAGGCTGGATGATTTGATACAAACTACTTTATATTGATTGATATTGATAATTATTGATGATTTGCCCTACTTTTAATACATAAATGATAAAACTAGAACATATATTGATATAAATTATTTCATATCAGTGGATAATAAGGATTATTGATATACTTCTACTACATTACATTGGACCATATGTAGGTTTCCTCTATTTTATTATCATTATTTATTACTATATTATAGATTTCAAGCACTTTGCATTATATAAAACAGTTAAAAAGGAAAAAAACAGAGAAAAACACTGAAAAAGTCACTTTCTGTTCATGTGTTTTACATTTTGTGCATTGCCTTTCAAAATAAAAGTCGTTTTCATTAGTTTTGGTCTTCACTAAGGCTGGGTGATTTGATAAAAACTGATAAAATTGATTAATATGGATAATTATTGATGATTTGACCTACTTTTAATACATAAATGATCAAACTAGAACATATATTGATATAAAATAGTTCATATCAGAGGATAACGAGGATTATTGATCATTTTAATTAACGATCTATTAATTAATTAATATTCCTACCACCCATAGACTTCTACTATTACATACATTGGACCATATGTATTTATTTTATTATCATTATTTATTACTATATTATAGATTTCAAGCACTTTTGTATTATATAAAACAGTAAAGAAGGAAAAAAACACTGAAAAGTTGTGTTTTACATTCTGTGCATTGCATTTCAAAATAAAAGTCTGGAAAAAAAAAATAAGCCCAATATTAATTTTTATTATTTTTTGGTTCTCACTTAGGCTGAGTGATTTGATAAAATCTTGTTTATATTGATACATATTGATAATTATTGATGATTTTCTACTAATTATTATTATTATTTTATGCTTAATGACCTACTTTTAATACATTAATGTAGAGATGGATGATAAAACTATGGAATATTGATATAAAATAGTTCATATTTGTGGATAATGATGATTATTGATCATTTTTAATAAGGTTTGATTCAATGATTGATCCATTATCAATAGAAATATGATGTTTATGAGCATTGGTTTGGTTTTTTTTACACAAATCTTGAGCTTGAAACCATCAATATTATATTGAACTATGTTCTTATTGAGGGCAAACAGTTCTCAAGCTATTTCAGCCTGGACTAAAGTATTATACGGATTGATTGGATGAAAAGAATAGTGTTAGCAGCAGTGGTACCAACCCTCTCCAGAGGCTGAAACCACCATTCCACCATCGTTTAATACGCATCCATCCGCCGTCGCCTGCTTATTCCTCACAGTGACATGGCTGTTTCCCAGTCGGGTTAATGCACCCGTCTGAGCTTTCTTCCTCCAGGCTCTTGGCCGTGATGGATGCGTGTCCTTGACGTGACGGATGACCGGCGCTGAGACGTCGGAGAGCTCCTGTCAGGGAGGGTTAGTCCTCTCCGATCCGCCGGAGGAGGCCTGAGTGCTGCCTGTCTCCAGTCGGTCCTTCTAGCCCGGTCTGGAACTCGCTCTCCGCTCGAGTGGCCAATTAGAGTCTAAGAGGCCTGGCCGCCAGACCGGCCAGAACCACAAGAGCTGGTTAAACACGGTGTTGTCTCAGAGACAAGTTGTTTCTAGATAAACCTCTTCAGAGTCAGACAGGTACTACTCACACAAAGGAAGCTAATCATTCAACCGCGGGGCTTTTCTGTTCCAGCCTCTGTCGTCCAGCTGCTTTCACTTCGCTTCTTGATTTGTTGACTTTCAGAGTCTGAGAGGTCTGAAGAGATCAGCGTCTTCATTCAAGGGGATGAGTTGATGAATCAATCGACTCTTGAAATGATTAAACGGAACCCAAAAGCTGAAAATTCAACCTAAAATGGCTGTTTTGAACCCAAAGATCATCGGTTTACTATTATGGAGACTAAAGAAACCAGGAAATAAGCTGGAACCAGAGAATTTGGACATTTTATTATTAAAAAATGACTCAAATTGATAGTTGGATGTCAAATCAAATGTGGGGTTCCCCAGGGTTCCGTTCTAGATCCTGTAAAGTTTCAGTCATCAGTTTATTATTATAGAGACTAAAGAAACCAGGAAATAAGCTGAAACCAGAGAATTTGGACATTTTATTATTAAAAAATGACTCAAATTGATAGTTGGATGTCAAATCAAATGTGGGGTTCCTCAGGGTTCCGTTCTAGATCCTGTGAAGTTTCAGTCATCAGTTTATTATTATAGAGACTAAAGAAACCAGGAAATAATCAGAGAAGAGAAGCTGGAACCAGAGAATTTAGACATTTTCTACTTAAAAAATTACTCAAATCTATTACCAAAATAGTTGGATGTCAAATCAAATATGGGGTTCCCCAGGGTTCCGTTCTAGATCCTGTAAAGTTTCAGTCATCAGTTTATTATTATAGAGACTAAAGAAACCAGGAAATAATCAGAGAAGAGAAGCTGGAACCAGAGAATTTGGACATTTTCTTATGAAAAATGACTCAAATCAATTAATCAATTATGAAAATAGTTGTAAATGTTGGTAACTAATCGATTAATCAACTAATGGTTGCAGCTCTAAATGACACATTATTAGATAACATGATTTATAATCACTAGACCTAAAAAACAGTTTAGAGAGAAGCTGATTCATTGATTTGTTCTATATAGTTGATTATTAATTTAATAGGTTGGTAACTAATCGATTGATTAGTTGCAGCTCTATATGAAACAAATTCTCTTTATTTCTGGCCAGTTTGGTAAGTAATTGAGGATATAAATGAAGATTAATTTAATAGTTTATCAGAATAGTTGGTTATATAGAGGTTCCCAACATTGTTACATTAAATATATCAACTATAGCCTTTAATCCTTAGAGTTTTTGTAACTTTTGGGATTAGAACAATGATTTTTCCTTCACTTTTGCTTCTCCACTGGTGGATCTGGACCAAATATACACATTTTTGTTTTGTCCAGACCAAAAGATCATCAGTTTATTATTATAGAGACTAAAGAAACCAGGAAATAACCAGATTTGAACCAACAGTGCTGGTTCAACTCTGATCTGAAGTAGAGGAACTTCTCCAAACTCAGCGTCCACTAACATCCAGACAGGTACTATTCACACAAAGGAAGCTAATCATTCAACCGTGGGGCTTTTCTGTTAAGCCTCTGTCGTCCAGCTGCTTTCACTTCACTTCTCAGTTCTGGGTTTGTTGACTTTCAGAGTCTGAGAGGACTAGGGCCTGCTAGCAAGAGCTCAACTTATATTTATAGCATGAATCATTTGCAGCATAATTGATTTGAGGTGGAAAAAACACCTAAAATTGCAGGTTTCCTTCCTATTTATCCACTGTGGGTGTAACTGCTGACAAGCTGATTCGGTGTCACAGTAATCTCTGTATTCTAGTACATATAAAAAAAAAAAGCCTCGGAACAAAACCCTGGATCAGCACTTTTCTACTGCATTTCCTCTCTCTATGCAGTGATCACAATGCCAGTTGGAGCCGCCCCCGCTCCTTTTCCCCCCTTTTTTTGCAGCAGTTGTAGTCATTATTGGAGCGGCGAGTCAAAAAGCCCCACGCAGCGGCAGCCATCCTGATCCCGGCGAGCCTTTCACATGGTAAACGCTTTCCGATGGGCCCGAGCATTGTGCCGCGATAATACAGCATCTGCTTTATGGCAAAGAGGAGTCACCAAAGAGGAACTGAAGGACGTTTCTACGACCGAGGATCAGGAACGATGCATGAACCCAATCACCTGGAGACACTAACCCATCAACCCTGATGAAGGTTCTGTTAAATGAACCCAAAATATTGGCTTTGACCAATAGTTTAATCAGTTTAATTCAGAAACTGAGCCTTAAAACAAGCAGTCATGACTTCTGTGAAGTTGTGATGTCACAACTATACAGTCACCACCAACAGCCATTTAAAGAGGAGGAGGAGAGAAGCTAAAAAACTACACCGAGATGATCTTTGCTGCTTCAAATCTTGTCAAAATTCACAATAAAACAAAGAAAGTGTAGAATATGGGACATTTAACCCCTTGACCTCCAGCCCTTTTTTATGTTTAGGACATCCCCATAGTCAGTAGGGTATGTCTCTGGAATAAACACAGAGATGTTGGTCGACACTAAACGACCATTTATTGATCTCAAATAAACATTTTCATCCCAAAACAGCAACAAAAAAACACATTTTTTGTTCGTCGCTTCAAACAAGCGACTTTTTACTGTAGTGTTTTTTGGCTGCTAGTTTACTGAGTTTTTGTCATAAAGCTACACTGATGGTACCGTTGGACTCGTCACAGTCTCAGCTTTCATATGAGATGTCATTTGTTTGTATAACATGAAGTATCAGAGCGCTAGCCATCAAAATGTGGCGAGTGGGTCGGCTTTATGATCGTATACCGATTTTCATATTTGTTAATTAATTAGCTTGGTGTTGGAGTTGTGTTTGGTGTCTGTAAATATGACTTATATGTGCTTGTAGTGGAGTTTCTCCTGTTTAATTTGATGTATAGCTTCACTATATTTGGTCATGATTAGTAGAGCAATCTCACGGGGGGAACCTGGAGTTTAACGGGTTAAATGGTAGAAAAATAACCAGTTAACTACCCAACGACCCAAAAAAGACAGATATCAATTTATCCAGTATTAGTTAAGAACTTAGATCCAGCTTTTCTGCAGGAATGGACTTAAATAAACCAAGTTTCTTTGGTTAATTAACCCCCGTCTGTTTATGGGTCAATAAAACAGCTAAAAAATCTAATTAAAATGTTTTAGTTTCAGGTTTTTATCTGTGAATTTGACATTTTTGTTGATGTCCCTAAAGGGAACAATATCTGACATTTTAACACAAGTAGAAAAGCAAAAATGCTTTAAAATCAGTCAAACTTTGATATTTTATTAGCTCTTATTCATTAGTTTATCAGAATAGTTGGTTATATAGAGGTTCCCAACATTGTTACATTAAATATATCAACTATAGCCTTTAATACTTAGAATTTTTGTAACTTTTGGGATTAGAACAATGATTTTTCCTTCACTTTTGCTTCTCCACTGGTGGATCTGGACCAAATTTACACTTTTTTTTTGTCCACAACCCAAAGATCATCAGTTTATTATTATAGAGACTAAAGAAAACACTAATCTCCCCCTTTGTTCCGTCTTTAAGATGTTTTATATCTGGATTTCATTGTTTGCTCTTTCACTCACACTTTTCTGTTTGTGTCTCTTGAGTGAAAGTACAGTTTTACTGAGGTCGTTGGGTTTTTTAAAGAGTCTGGAGAGAACAACTCACAGCAGGAGGCTGCTATTGATCAGATTGTTTGACTAAAGGAAGTGGATCTGGACTGAGGATCGTGAGGGGTCAGGGTTTGGTGAAGAGAGAGGGAAGATTTAAGAAGCTGGAACCAGAGGATTCAGACGTTTTCTACTTAAAAATGACTCAAATCCATTAAAATAGTTGGTGATTAATGTAATAATTGACAACTAATCAACTAATCGCTGTACAATTAGTCTAATATTGAAGGAGTACCATTTTTGTCTTGATTTACTTTTTTCATCTCATAATTTCGACTTTTATCTCCGGTTTTTAAAAACAACAGGAATAAATTCACCAAAAATTGAGAAAAAACAAACAATGGAATTAGACAATTCAAGATAATACAACCAATCGATTAATCGACTAATCATGATAAAGATTCAACCTAAAATGTCTTTTTTTTACTATTTTACTATTATAGAGACTAAAGAAACCAGGAAATAATCAGAGAAGAGAAGCTGGAACCAGAGAATTTGGACGTTTTCTGCTTAAAAGACGACTCAAATCGATTATCAAATAGATTATTTGGTTTATTGAGTTTGGTAGCGCTGGTAGATCAGTCATTACTGAGTCGTTTCCATCTATCAGGGAATCACAGGTTTGATGGAAACATTAATAAGGAGCTGACCCTAACCCCGTTCCTATAAAGATTAATAAAACATGTGTAAATACCCCCTGAAACTGACCCAGGACACATTTAGACCCGTTTAAAGCAGTTCTCCTTCCCTCTGACTGGGTTTTGTGGACCTGAATAAAAAGGAGGATCCATCGTCGACAGCTCGTCATAGTTCCATGGTTTGATTGACACGCCGCTTGTTTTTTCACATCAGACATGGTCAAATGCTATAAAAAGTGGCTCCTTTACATAACATTGGTGAACATTGGTGAATAGCATGCTGAACCTCCTCCATTCACCCACTGGGCCTCTGTGGATTCACTCTGGAGGAGAAAACTCTACATATCTGAGGTTTTGTAATGCTAAAATTAGCTGAATCTGAGGCATGGGCTTGATATGGAAATAAGGCTGGAACATGGAGATGGAGGGTTGTAGTTTCACTGTGGAAATCTATTAGAAATCTATCAGAAATCTATCAGAAATCTATTAGAAATCTATCAGAAATCTATCAGAAATCTATCAGAAATCTATCAGAAATCTATCAGAAATCTATTAGAAATCTATCAGAAATCTATCAGAAATCTATTAGAAATCTATTAGAAATCTATCAGAAATCTATCAGAAATCTATCAGAAATCTATCAGAAATCTATTAGAAATCTATCAGAAATCTATTAGAAATTTATCAGAAATCTATCAGAAATCTATCAGAAATCTATCAGAAATCTATTAGAAATTTATCAGAAATCAAGATCTAATCTATCAGAATCTTTTCTATCAGAATCTAATCTAAGAATCTAATCTATCAGAATCGTTAAAGATCTTATCAATCAAGATCTAATCTATCAAAATCTATCTATTAGAATCTAATCTGTCAGCGATCTATCAGAATCTAATCTACCATAATTTAATTGATTAGAATCTAATCAATCAGAATTGTATCAGAATCTATTCTATCAGAAGAAGATATGATGATTATAGATGATTCTAAGATGATTGTCGATGATTCTAAGATGATTTGAAGATGATTCTAGATGATTCTAAGATGAATGTATTTGATTCGAAGACGATTATAGATGATTTGAAGATGATTGTAGATGATTCTAAGATGATTGTAGATGATTATAGATGATTGTAGATGATTATAGATGATTGTAGATGATTATAAGATGATTGTAGATGATTGTAGATGATTGTAGATGATTATAAGATGATTGTAGATGATTGTAGATGATTGTAGATGATTATAAGATGATTGTAGATGATTGTAGATGATTATAAGATGATTGTAGATGATTGTAGATGATTCGAAGATGATTGTAGATGATTATAAGATGATTGTAGATGATTATAAGATGATTGTAGATGATTATAAGATGATTGTAGATGATTATAAGATGATTGTAGATGATTATAGACGATTGTAGATGATTATAAGATGATTGTAGATGATTATAAGATGATTGTAGATGATTATAAGATGATTGTAGATGATTATAAGATGATTGTAGATGATTGTAGATGATTGTAGATGATTATAAGATGATTGTAGATGATTATAAGATGATTGTAGATGATTATAGATGATTATAGACGATTGTAGATGATTATAAGATGATTGTAGATGATTATAAGATGATTGTAGATGATTGTAGATGATTCGAAGATGATTGTAGATGATTATAAGATGATTGTAGATGATTATAGATGATTATAGACGATTGTAGATGATTATAAGATGATTGTAGATGATTGTAGATGATTGTAGATGATTATAAGATGATTGTAGATGATTATAAGATGATTATAGATGATTATAGATGATTGTAGATGATTGTAGATGATTCGAAGATGATTGTAGATGATTCTAAAATGATTGTAGATGATTGTAGATGATTATAAGATGATTGTAGATGATTATAGATGATTGTAGATGATTATAAGATGATTGTAGATGATTATAGATGATTGTAGATGATTATAAGATGATTGTAGATGATTGTAGATGATTGGAAGATGGTTCTAAGTGTCTCATTGGGACAGTGGGACTCATCTTTAAACATGGATATGATAATCATCCCGAGCTCAGCTATAGCCGCCTGTGAATCACATATAAGATAAGATGAAATAACCTTAATCCCCACGGCCTAATTTAAATATTCCCCTTATTTCCCACTATAATAACTATTCACTTTCACCTCTGCCTTCTTTCTTTGAGACTCGCAGCAAGGCAGCCCTCAGAGATGGCTGCAGAGTGCTGATTTATTGGAAGACGCTGCATAAATGAACACTTGTGTGATAGTGAGGGTTTGTTTTTTTGTTCCCCTCCACATAGACAGCAGCTGAGCCGCGGGGCTTCAGCGCCGCTGTAAATGTTTAATGGAGAGTTGAGGGATAAGCGGCATCTTGTCCCGTCTAAATGTGTCTGCAGAGTGTCTCCTTCCCACCTGGCCCAGCTCCAACCGTCACTGCAGCATTCTGACTGTCTGCTGCACCCACAACACACACAAACAATCATTACAGGCTGGAAGCCACTCGCAATCCATGCACAATACTCACAGGCTGCTCTGGAAGTGAGGTGGAAGCTGGGAAAAGGATCCAATATGGCGGATATGGTGCTATGATGTCATTATACGCCCAGGGGGAGCCGTAAAGATCAATGCTTTAATCAATTAGTTGACAAGTATCACATTAAAATCTAATATTTTAATAATTAATGGATTTGAGTCATTGTTTTTTAAGAAGAAAATGTCCAAATTCTCTGATTCCAGCTTCTCTTCTCTGATTATTTCCTGGTTTCTTTAATCTTCTATAATAATAAACTGACGACTGAAACTTCACAGGATCTAGAACAGAACCCTGAGGAACCCCACATTTGATTTGAGTCATTTTTAAGAAGAAAATGTCTAAATTCTCTGGTTCCAGCTTCTCTTCTCTGATTATTTCCTGGTTTCTTTAGTCTCTATAATAAACTGATGATCTTTGGACAAAAAAAAAGACATTTTAGGTTGAATCTTCAGCTTTGATCCACATTTTACACCATTTTTCAACCCAACTAATCGATTAATCAACTAATCATTGCAGCTCTACTTATAATAGTTTAGACATTTTGATTTTAAAGAGTCAATAATTACAAATGATACCAATAGTTATATAATAATGGTTATAAATCAGGACATCTGAATATTGGTTTGAAGCCAAACTGGCCAGAAATATTTGTGTCGCAACGATTAGTCGATTAATCGATTAGTTACCGACTATTAAATTAATCATCAACTATATAGAACAAATAGATTTCAGTCATTTTTAGAAGAAAATGTCCAAATTCTCTGGTTCCAGCTTCTCTTCTCTGATTATTTCCTGGTTTCTTTAGTCTCTATAATAATAAACTGATGATCTTTGGACAAAAAAAGACATTTTCTGTTGAATCTTCAGCTTTGGGAAACGTTTTACACCATTTCATGAACCAAACAACTAATTAACTATAATCAATAGATTAATCCACCAGACATTTAACCATTCACAGCCTGAAACACAACATCTTAGCTGCAAAATTCTCAAAAGAATGTTTAAAATGACACAAAAGAGTCATTAAAATGTGCAAAATTGATACCGAAATCCAACAACAAGTGTTAAAATCTTGTTTTCTCACAGAAAACCGTGCGTCAGTCCTCTCTCTGGAGTATCTGTCCCCATCATAAACCCTAAATAAATATTAAAACCATTTGCAGGGAATTAATTCAACAATGCTGTGAAGGACGTGGCCCCGTCGCCGCTGCTGCCAACGCTTCCACTCAACATCCATCCTCCAGCTCCCGTTGCAGCACGAATCACTGTTTAGACAAACAATCCCAGTCAAACTAATTCGAGGGCTTCTGTTTCGAGGCCAAACGAACATTTCCAGCTCTCAGGCTGCAGAAAATAAAGACAAAAAAAACACAACTCGACAACAATCGAGTCCCTGGAGGAGCTGAGACGAGGTGACAAGACCTCGCCTGGTTTACCTTTTGTTGGGAAACAGAGAAAGAAGCTTTTGTTCGTGTAATAAAAAAAAAACACATCACCTGTTTGAGATCAGCGATACCTTCCCTCAGGCTGCTGCTTTGTTTCCACAGTAGAAAGAAAAGAAGCTGCATTTCAGACGTGGTTGGAGTCCATTTGAAAGAAGAAAATGTCCAAAATACAAGGAAATAATCTGATTTGAAAAGCTGGAACCAGAGAATTTGGACATTTTCTTCTTCAAAATGACTCAAATCGATTAATCAATAATGAAAATAGTTGACGATTAATATAATAGTTGGAGCTGCAACGATTAATCGATTAGTTACCAACTATTATATTAATCGCCAACTATTTTAGTAATAGATTAATCAATTTGAGTCATTTTTTATAAAGAAAATGTCCAAATTCTCTGGTTCCAGCTTCTCTTCTCTGATTATTTCCTGGTTTCTTTAGTCTCTATAATAATAAACTGATGATGAAAAGACATTTTAGGTTGAATTTTACACCAATTTACAACTAATTTGATTAATCGCTAGATTAATCAACTACTAAATAGTTGTTAGTTGCAGTCCTAGTAGAAAGTACTGTATTTAGGTACAATTTTGAGGTACTTTTACTGTTTAAGTATTTAAATTTTCTACTACTTGGTAGTTCTACTCCTTAGGTTTCATTAGCAGTTGATGTTTGCATTTAGAGCTGCAACGATTAGTTGATTAATCGATTAGATGACAACTATCACTATCGATTAATCGATTTGAGTCATTTTTTAAGAAGAAAATGTCCAAATTCTCTGGTTCCAGCTTCTCTTCTCTGATTATTTCCTGGTTTCTTTAGTCTCTATAATAATAAACTGATGATCTTTTGGTCTGGATAAAAAAAAAATTGTAAATTTGGTCCAGATCCACCAGTGGAGAAGCAAAAATGAAGGAAAAATCATTGTTCTAATCCCAAAAGTTACAAAAATCCTAAGGATTAAAGGCTATAGTTGATATATTTAATGTAACAATGTTGGGAACCTCTATATAACCAACTATTCTGATAAACTATTAAATTAATCTTCATTTATATCAATTACTATAATATATAATCCACTAACCTGACAGACAACTTCAGATTAATCCTCAACTATTTTAATAATCGATTTGAGTCATTTTTCAAAATAAAACGTCCAAATTCTCTGGTTCCAGCTTCTCTTCTCTGATTATTTCCTGGTTTCTTTAGTCTCTATAATAATAAACTGATGATCTTTGGACAAAAAAAGACATTTTAGGTTGAATCTTCAGTTTCTTATAAACCAAACAACTAATCGATTAATCAACTAATCGTAAACCAACTATTTTGACAAATTATTTAATGGATTTGAGTCATTTTTAAGTAGAAAACGTCTGAATCCTCTGGTTCCAGCTTCTTAAATCTACTTCCTGGTCTTCCCTCTCTCTTCACCAAACCCTGACCCCTCACGATCCTCAGTCCAGATCCACTTCCTTTAGTCAAACAATCTGATCAATAGCAGCCTCCTGCTGTGAGTTGTTCTCTCCAGACTCTTTAAAAAACCCAACGACCTCAGTAAAACTGTACTTTCACTCAAGAGACACAAACAGAAAAGTGTGAGTGAAAGAGCAAACAATGAAATCCAGAGATAAAACATCTTAAAGACGGAACAAAGGGGGAGATACTCCGTCTCAGAAGGAAGAATTGAGGAGGTGGAGGGACTGAAGGAGGAGGCTAAACGCTGTTTCAAAGCTTGTTCCCGTCCTCTAATCTGTCTGTTTCCACCCATTCAGACTAATTTCACTTCAAAGGCGACGTTACAGCTGAAACTCTGCATGAAATCAGTTTTTTCTGTCATTATCTGGCCCAGAACACACTGACGATACTGGAACTCTGTTTCCCACTGAGTCGCCACCATTAAATCAAACCTAATTTACTGTATATTGTAGGATAAGATGATGAACACGCCACTGATGCTGCTTATTGGAGTTTAAATGCAACGAAATACAGAAACAAGCAGGTAGAGGTAAAGAAACAATGCTCGAGAGGTAAAAAAAGACAAATTATTTAAGGAAACCTCAAAAATTTATGGTAAAATAACAAATAAAATACACAGAATTCAGACAATAAATGTAAAAATACCATATTATAAACACACAAATATAAATATAATAGATATAAATCAGAGGAGTCAAATTTAATTGTTGGTTCACTTTCAGCACAATTTAATCTCAAGTGGGTCAGACCAGTAAAAATGTACATATAAATAACAACATCTACAAATTCTACCCTGTTTTTTAATGTAAAGAAATAGATTATGAATGTTTAGATGATTAATTCACCTTTAATTTACAAAAAACAGGAGAGATGTCATAAAGAAATGGGAAAATCGAAATTTAAAAATTAGACCTCCCCCAAAAATTATGGTAAAATAAATAAAATTAAGTAAAAAATATTATATTATAACACAACAACTGATTAAAATTAAGTTTAAGAGTGAAATTCAGAATTTTAAATAAAAAAAAAATTTAATTTAAAAAAAAAATTTAAATGGGAAATTTTAAATAAAAAAATAAATAAATAAATAATAATAATAATAAAAATGGGCTTATTCAAGAAAACCTCCCCCAAATAATTATGGTAAAATAAATACGATTAAGTACAAATAGTATATTATAATACAAAAACTGATAAAAAAAAAATTAAGTTTAAGAGTGAAATTCGGAATTTTAAATAACAAAAACCAAACTATTTAAATTTAAAAAAAATTAAAAAATGGGAAATTTTAAATAAAAAAATAATAATAATAATAATACAAATGGGCTTTTTCAAGGAAACCTCCCCAAAAATGATGGTAAAATAAATAAAATTAAGAACAAAGAGTATATTATAACACAAAAAATAATTAAAAGAGTGAAATGAAATAGATTATTTTATATAAAGAAATAGATTATGAATATTTAGACGATTATTTCACCTTCAATTTACAAAAACAGGGGAGATCTCATTAAAAAAAGTACAAATATTATATTATAATATAAAAACTGATTAAAATTAAGTTTAAGAGTGCAATTATATATTTAAATAATAGATTTATAGATCAGGGAGTAAATTCCATTTAGTTAATGGGCCACATTCAGAGACCAGTAAAAATTTACATATAATTACAATATCTACAAATTTTACCCAAATTTTTTAATGCAAAGAAATAGAATTAATATGAATATTTAGATGATTAATTTACCTTCAATTTAAAAAAAAGATGACAAAAGAAAAAATGGGAAATTTTAAATAAAACAAAATAATAATAATAAAAAATGGGCTTATTCAAGAAAACCTCCCCCAAAAATTGATGGTAAATTAAATACAATTATTATAAGAAAAATATTATAACAAAAAACTGATTAAAATTAAGTTTAAGAGTGAAATTATATATTTAAATAATAGATTTATAGATCAGGGAGTTGAATTCCATTTAGTTCATGGGCCACATTCAGTAAAAATTCACTTCCAGTAAAACTTTACATATAAATAACAATATCTACAAATTTTACCCAAATTTGTTATGTAAATAAATAGATTATAAATATTTAGACGATTAATTCACCTTCAATTTAGAAAACAGGAGAGATCTGATAAGAAAAAAAGGGTCATTTTAACAGAATGATGTGTTAGTTATTCCATACTGGTGCATTTCTACTGATCCATATTTAGTATTTTCAGCAGCAGGTGAAGTTATTTCCTGTTTTACAAACCAGTCACTAATCAATACTTCTTCAAAGGTTGTGGATCGGGCCCTTTAGTGGCCCCCGGGCCAGATGTTTGACACCTCTGCTGTAGAGTCTTGGTGAATATTATCAGACTTTAGTCTCGACTTTGAAATTTAATCAAAGATGTGGATGTTTTCCCTGAATTCCCCAGTAATCAGGGCTGCGGGACCAGGCTAATTCCTGGAGAATTTGACTTCAGACGCCTGAGGCTTCATTTGATTTCTCTTCCCTCCATCTCTGGAGTTTCTCTTCTTCTTCTTCTGATCAGGCTCCATATCAGCGAGCAGCATTTAAAAGGCAAAACAAGAAACTAGAGACGAGTCAAATATGCAGAGATGGAACGACGGGGTCGAGTTCGCCCGAGGCTCGACTGGTAAAAACCGAGTAAGATCCATGAATTCTAATCATCCGGACCCACGTTTGAGTTAAAACATAGAGAATGGTGTCGTCAGCACTCGTAAATACGTCAATGAGACTTTTAATAATGCAGAACAGCAGGAAACAGACGAGCTGCAGCCTCAGGCTGCAACAGGAATCCATTTCTGCAGAAAACACTGAATAATGTTCAATGCTGAGGTAGAAGTGGAGGTAAAAATACTTCATTAACTCGAGTAAACGTATAAATGTTCTGGTTCTAAAGTGTAAAAGTAGAAGTAAGATCAGTAAAACAGTTCAAATATATGAGCTGTGATCACTTACTGGTCTTTTTAAAGGTGTTTTATAGTAAAAAACGTCATAATTTAAGGCACAGAACAGGTCAAATAAGGCATTTTTTGATGGATTTATTATTATTTGTAATATTTATGGTTTCAAAACCAGAGATTTTGCAGTTTGTGTGTTGTATTGTCAGAAAATAACTTTAACTTCCAATATATGAGCTGAAAAAATACATTTTATGTGTTATTTTGTCCTTTTCTAGTGAAAAAATGGCTAAATTGGTTATAATTTAGGGCACAGAGCAGGTCAAATAAAGCATTTTGTCATAGAAAACAACCTTTAATATCTTCCATCTTCTCTTCTATCTTTAATATATGAGCTGAAATCACTTTTTGTCAAGAGAAAATGCATTTTAGGTGTTATTTTGTCCTTTTATAGTGAAAAAATGGCTCAGTTGGTTATAATTTAGGGCACAGAACAGGTCAAATAAGGCATTTTTTGATGGATTTACTATTATTTGTAATATTTATGGTTTCAAAAGCAGATATTTTGCAGTTTATGTGTTGTAATGTCCCTTTAAAAGTAGTGAATGAAGCTAAAATCTATTAAATATAATACAAAAGGTGATTTTTAGGCAGAAAAAACCTTTAACTCTTAATGTAATCACTTTTTGCAAAGAGAAAAAATGCATTTTATATGTTATTTTGTGCTTTTATAGTGAAAAAAACGGCTCAGTTGGTTATAATTTAGGGAACAGAGCAGGTCAAATAAGGCATTTTTTGATAGATTTATTATTATTTGTAAGAATTATGGTTTCGAAACTACTAAAAGTATAAAAAGCAATGACAAAATATGAGTTGTGATCACTTTTTGTCTGAGATTTTGTAGTTTATGTGTTGTAATGTCCCTTTAAAAGTAGTGAATGAAGCTATAATCTATTAAATATAACATTCAAGAATGAGAAAAGGTGATTTTTAGGCAGAAAAAAGACACAGAGCAGGTCAAATAATGCATTTTCTAACAGAAAAATCAGGTTTTACTCAAGTAAAGGTGTAAAAGTTCTAGTTTCAAAACTATTTAAAGTATAAAAGTACAAATAATGTTGCCTTTTATTAAAAATATATGAGCTGTGGTCACTTTTTGGCCAAAATATTGCAGTTTATGTGTTGTACTGTCCCTTTAAAAGGATTTGAACCGGTAATAATGATGGTAAAATCAATTAAATATAACATTCAAGAATGAGAAAAGGTGATTTTTAGGCAAAAACAACATTTAACCCTTAATATATGAGCTGAAATCACTTTTTGTCAAGAGAAAAAATGCTTTTTATTTGTTATTTTGTCCTTTTATAGTGAAAAAATGGCTAAATTGGTTATAATTTAGGGCACAGAGCAGGTCAAATAATGCATTTTGTCATAGAAAACAACCTTTAACTTCTAATTTATGAGCTGAAATCACCTTTTTGTCAAGAGAAAATGCATTTTATGTGTTATTTTGTCCTTTTAAATGTAAGGAGTAGAGGTAAAAAGTGACAAATACTCAAAATATCTACTGAAGTAAAGTAATAGTAGTATCAGTAATGAAAAGGACAGAGAGTAAAGCAGATATGTGGGATTCAGAGCAGAGATCAGTGAATAATCTGCTGCTCCTTTATTTAAATCATGGCGACCAGCTGAGATTATAAAACAGCCTTTAATAATTCCATGGGCATATCCACATCTCCAGGGCCGGCCGCTGCAATTTCAATAATTTATCGTTTAATCAGAGATTCGGTCTTTTTTCCTGGAATGCAGGTTTCAACAGAGACGCCTCCATGACTGAGAATTCTGTGAAAGGTCAGCTCCAGAACGAGGATCTGTGTGGATTCCACCTCAGCGACACGCCACTAATGACCAGGCGGGCGAAGGCGTCCTGTTTTCCTGCAGCAGGAAGCGTGGAGGCGTGTTCTCCGCGGCCGTTGAGCAGCCGACCCTGAAAGGTCTTTGACTGAAGCTCCGCCAGCGCCGAACCCACCAGAAACCAGCAGAAGGAACGGCATTCACTGCTCAGATCAAACACACAACGGGGAGGGAAACCTCCAGGAAACAACAAAAACAACAGGGCTGAGTTTTAATAAGGATGAATCCTGTGAGTTTCCTGCGATTAATCACACTGATATATGCAAAATTCTATTATAATTACAGCATACTTTTATTTTAGAAGTAAAATAGGAAATAGTTAAATAAAATGTGCCCTTCATTGGCAGGAAAATGCCCCTTAAGTTGCAGAAATATGACCCTTAACTTGCAGTAAAAATGCCCCTTAACTTGCAGTAAAATGACCCTTAACTTGCAGTAAAAATGTCCCTTAACTTGCAGTAAAATGTCCTTTAACTTGCAGTAAAATATCTCTTAACTTGCAGTAAAATATCTCTTAACTTGCAGTAAAATATCTCTTAACTTGCAGTAAAATATCTCTTAACTTACAGTAAAAATGTCCTTTAACTTGCAGTAAAATATCTCTTAACTTGCAGTAAAATATCTCTTAACTTACAGTAAAAATGTCCTTTAACTTGCAGTAAAATATCTCTTAACTTGCAGTAAAATATCTCTTAACTTGCAGTAAAATATCTCTTAACTTACAGTAAAAATGTCCCTTAACTTGCAGTAAAAATGTCCCTTAACTTGCAGTAAAATGTGTCTTAACTTGCAGTAAAATATCTCTTAACTTGCAGTAAAATATCTCTTAACTTGCAGTAAAATGTCCCTTAACTTGCAGTAAAAATGTCCCTTAACTTGCAGTAAAAATGTCCCTTAACTTGCAGTAAAAATGTCCCTTAACTTGCAGTAAAAATGTCCCTTAACTTGCAGTAAAATGTGTCTTAACTTGCAGTAAAATGTGTCTTAACTTGCAGTAAAATGTGTCTTAACTTGCAGTAAAAATGTCCCATAACTTGCAGTAAAATGTCCCTTAACTTGCAATAAAATATCTCTTAACTTGCAGTAAAATGTGCCTTAACTTGTAGGAAAATCCCCCTTAGCTTGCAGAAAGATGGCCCTTATCTTGTAGTAAAAATGTCCCTTAACTTGCATTAAAATATCTCTTAATTTGCAGCAAAATTACCCCTAACCTGCAGTAAAAGTTGTCTTAATTTGAAAAAAAATGTCCCTTAACCTTCAGCCTCAACTTATAGCAAAATGCACTTCAACTCACAGCAAAATGCCCCTTAACTTGCAGCAAAATGCCCCTTAATTTGCAGCAAAACACACCTCAACTCACAGCAAAATGCATCTTAAGTTACAGCAAAATGCCCCTTAACTTGCAGCAAAATGCATCTCAACTCACAGTAAAATGTCCCTTAAGTTGCAGCAAAAAGTACCTTAACTCAGAGTAAAATGACCCTTAATTTGCAGCAAAATGCATCTTAACTTACAGCAAAATGCCCCTTAACTTGCAGCAAAATGCATCTTAACTTTCAGCAAAATGCATCTTAACTCACAGCAAAATGTCCCTTAACTTACAGTAAAACGCCCCTCAACTCACAGCAAAATGCCCCTTAACTTGCAGCAAAATGCATCTTAACTTACAGCAAAATGCCCCTTAACTTGCAGCAAAATGCATCTTAACTTGCAGCAAAATGCCCCTTAACTTACAGCAAAATGCATCTCAACTCACAGCAAAATGCCCCTTAACTTGCAGCAAAATGCATCTTAACTTGCAGCAAAATGCCCCTTAACTTACAGCAAAATGCATCTCAACTCACAGCAAAATGCCCCTTAACTTGCAGCAAAATGCATCTTAACTCACAGCAAAATGCCCCTTAACTTGCAGCAAAATGCATCTTAACTTGCAGCAAAATGCCCCTTAACTTGCAGCAAAATGCATCTCAACTCACAGCAAAATGCCCCTTAACTTGCAGCAAAATGCATCTTAACTTGCAGCAAAATGCCCCTTAACTTGCAGCAAAATGCATCTTAACTCACAGCAAAATGCCCCTTAACTTGCAGCAAAATGCATCTTAACTCACAGCAAAATGCCCCTTAAGTTGCAGCAAAAAGTATCTTAACTTGCAGCAAAATGTCCCTTAACTTGCAGCAAAACACACCTCAACTCACCACAAAATGCATCTTAAGTTACAGCAAAATGCCCCTTAACTTGCAGCAAAATGCATCTCAACTCACAGCAAAATGCCCCTTAACTTGCAGCAAAATGCATCTCAACTCACAGCAAAATGCCCCTTAACTTGCAGCAAAATGCCCCTCAACTCACAGCAAAATGCCCCTCAACTCACAGCAAAATGCCCCTTAACTTGCAGCAAAATGCCCCTCAACTCACAGCAAAATGCCCCTCAACTCACAGCAAAATGCCCCTTAACTTGCAGCAAAATGCCCCTCAACTCACAGCAAAATGCCCCTCAACTCACAGCAAAATGCCCCTTAACTTGCAGCAAAATGAGCCTCAATGTGCAGTAAAATATCTCTGAATTTGCAGTAAAATGACCCCTAACATTTTAGTAAAAATGACCCTTAACTTCTAGTAAAATGTCCATTAACTTGCAATAAAATGGCCATTCACTCCTCCACTAACAGCCATGATGACAAAGTTAACATGCAACTCTACATTATTAAGGTCAAAGAATCCAAACCAACACGTATCAGGTCTAAAAATTCATTTGCTTTATCCACAACGATATTTTAGCGTTAATTATGCACATGTTGATTCACAGAATGAAACCCTCCAGTACTTTTCCCGTTCTAAGCAGCAACGTGCAGATGATGTGGTGCTGATGACAAAGCCTCATTGATATCTCCTCTCAGACGGAGGACAAGCAGCCGTCTATAGCGGCTCCTCGGCCACTCCGACGTTGATGGGGTTATTATCAGCCGCGGCTCAGAAGGGACCCGGATAAATGGACTTTCTATTTGTCCGAGCGCGGCCGGGAATTATCTCGGCCGCGATTACATTCCTCCGGCTCCTAAAGACGCCGGGCTCCGAGGATCCAGCGGCCGACGGAGGAGATTAAACCATTGATCCACTTTGATCCCAAATCACTGTGGAACACACTCGGCTCCATTGTTGGTGTCCTTCTGGTTTTTGTTAATAAATCAAAATGTCCTTCACATGGCGGTTGGAAAGAAGATGGAAAACTGTTAAAGGGACGAAACGTCCTCGACCAGTTCATAATTATCGATCTTTACATTTTAATTCTTAAGATTTGTACCAGATTTAACGTGATATTTTGTTATGCAACCATCAAACCAACCAAAAAACTCCATTTACAACTAAATAAAACTAAATAAATTCTGAGAATCGTCTCTTTTTAGAAGCTGGAACCAACAATAATTTGGGATTTTTCCATGTTTAACCCATTTAAACCCACTGAAAACTATAGTTTCTGTCATTTTCTGCACAGTTTTTTAATAATAGCACGATAATAAACGACTTAGATGAAGGTTTTACACAAAAAAAAATGAAGTTTCTCTAAAATAATCCAAATAAATGTTGTACCTGGGATAAATAGTTTTATGTCAATGGGCAAATTTGTGAAAGCAGCAACTATAGTTTTTGAAGTCTGTTATTTTCTGTTGGTAAATATGGTGGAACGAGCAGAAGAAAACTGAGGTTTGAAGCAAAAAAACTGAAGTTTTAAGCAAAAAACAAAGATTTTAAGCAAAAAAACAAAGGTTTTAAACAAAAAACAGAGGTTCTAAGCAAAAAAAACTGAAGTTTTAAGCAAAAAAACAGAGGTTTTAAGTAGAGAAGCTGAGGTTTAAGCAAAAAAATTGAGGTTTTAAGCAAAAGAAACAAAGGTTTTAAGCAAAAAACAGAAGTTTTAAGCAAAAAAATAAAGGTTTTAAGCAAAGAAACTGAGGTTTAAGCAAAGAAACAGATGCATTAAGTAAAAAAAAACAAAGGTTTTAAACAAAAAACAGGTTTAAGCAAAGAAATAGAGGTTTTAAGCAAAAGAAACTGAGGTTTTAAGTAAAAAAAATGAGTTTTTAAACAAAAAAACAAAGGTTTTAAGTAAAGAAACTGAGGTTTTAAGCAAAAAAACAAAGGTTTTAAGCAAAGAAACAGATGTATTAAGTAAAAAAACAAAGGTTTTAAACAAAAAACAGAGGTTTTAAGCAAAAAAAACTGAGGTTTTAAGTAAAAAAAACTAAGGTTTTAAGAATAAATAAGTAGTTTCCAACTACTTCCTGTCACATGACGTCATCAACTTCCTCCTGAGAACATGGAGAAAACAAACCCTCCATTAAAGAGTCATTTCATTTCAATTATCATGAATTTTAACCCTGAAATGTCTATATCTAAGCTTTTGAATCTCTAGAATAACCTACAAAATAATTGTGAAACTATTAAAACGCTATTTTCTTCTAAGTGGGAAAAATATAGACACATAAGATGATTTTTAGTGACTAAACTGATTAAATGCATGAACATTTTGGGGAAAAAAATTGATCTAAAATGGGTTAAAGCCTTAATTTATTGCAGCAAAACAGGAGATTAGGTTTCTGTTGACCGACTAAAGATGAAAAACGCTCAATTTCCCCCAAAAAAAATCGGAATTCCAGCACCAAACTGCTGATCCCGGCTGCTCAGGATTGGTTGGACAGCACCAAAAATCCAGTGATTGTAGTGATTTAGTGACCTCAATCTTCACTAATCATTCCCGGACAAAGATTATAACGGGGAATAGATTATGTTTTCACACAACACGTGGCATAAAAACACAAGAAGAAGATGTCGTTGTGATTCCCCTGGAGGACATGCATAATTTATGTGAAGGAATCTCACGTCTACACTTGGATTTGTTTACCGGCCCCGTTCTTTTGTTTCCTCCTCTGGAGACATTTTTTTTCCCAGGATTCCTGTGGTTGTTTTTTTTGGGGGGGGGATAAAAAAAAAGAAGAAGGGAAAGAAAAGCCCATTGGTCTCAGCATCCAGAGCCAAGCTGTCATCCCAGTCGGATTAAGGAGCCTTTGGTGGTGTCGTAGCCTGGGTCTGGGTCAGGGTCTGGGGGGTTTGGGGGGTCTGGTTTAGGGGGTCTAGGGGTGGGGGGGTGGCCTAAATAAGACCTGGAGGTCACCAAAACCTCCTGAACCACGGAGAAGCCATTGATTCCTCCTCTCCTGTTGATTCAACCACTGAATCTACATCATGTGACCATGAAGATAAACTCCACTGATGGTTTTTAATGCATATAAATGTATCAGTGGAGCGATTATTTTCAAAATAAAAGCTGTCAAATGCATTATAAAGAGTAGAAAGTACAATATTTCCCTAAAATGTATTGGAATGGAAGTGTAAAGTAGCAGATGCTCACAATACGTTAATAATACTGTTATTTATGAGTGATTTTCACGCATATAAATATATCAGTGGAGCGATTATTTTCAAAATAAAAGCTTTCAAATACATTATAAAGAGTAGAAAGTACAATATTTCCCTAAAATGTATTAGAATGGAAGTGTAAAGTAGCAGATGCTCACAATACGTTAATGATACTGTTATTTATGAGTGATTTTCACGCATATAAATATATCAGAGGAGCGATTATTTTCAAAATAAAAGCTGTTGAATACATTCTAAACAGTAGAAAGTACAATATTTCCCTAAAATGTATTAGAATGGAAGTGTAAAGTAGCAGATGCTCACAATACGTTAATAATACTGTTATTTGAGTGATTTTCACGCATATAAATATATCAGAGGAGCGATTATTTTCAAAATAAAAGCTTTCAAATACATTATAAAGAGTAGAAAGTACAATATTTCCCTAAAATGTATTGGAATGGAAATGTAAAGTAGCAGATGCTCACAATACGTTAATGATACTGTTATTTACATGAGTGATTTTCCTATTTGGTCTAAATTTAAAAAAAACGTATTTTACTAATAATCGTATTTTAATAATAATCATTAGTTTAATATTTATTGGGGTAATAAATCATCTCATAACATCCCTAAGAGTAGAGTAAAAGTACCTCAAAATTGTGCTTTTCAATCAATTTAAGGCCATTTTTTTATCCCAGATACAGAATATTTTTGGTTTTTTTCTAGAGACTTTAACAATTAAATAGATAATATAAAACAAATAGATGCTTAAAACCTTTGTCTACCATCATGTCAGTGATAAAAACTGTTTGAGTAACACTTAGATTTTATAGTTTTAGCAGAAAACTATAGTTTCTGGTGGGTTCAAATGGCTTAAACATAGTAAATTCCTAAAATTTGGAAGTTTCAGCTTCTAAAATGAGACAATTTTGAGTTTTCCTTTGATTTATTTCATTGTAAATTGAATATTTTTGGTTTGTTTGTTGGTTTGTTTGTTGGTTATATAACAAATAGATCATTCATGACAATAATCATTGACTGGATCACTGATACAGGACATTATATCCCTGTTATTACCACAGCTTGTCTCCTATCATGTCATTGGAACTGTATGAGTTCCAGTTGTTGGTGGTTTAAATGTTAAAGGATGCAGCAACAGGCCGATCAGAGGTTTTTTGTAGATTCCACTCTGTGAATCTCTCATAAGCAGAATAAGAGCCGCTGGGACGTATTTGCTGAGCTTTTATACGACACAAGTGGGCCGCGACACTAGTGCCAGCTGAGTGGGATGCGCTGGACGTGGGTTTTTTTCCCCCTTTAAGCTCTATGCAAATAGGAGGAAGGAGGAGGTTTGAGAACAGTGCACAGTCTAAATGACTTTGGTGTAAAATTTGTGGTGAGAATCGGTGGAGCGGTGCCCAGCTCCTGTTGTTCAGGGTACAGGAAGAGCTGCTGATCACATCTTTGTCTATCCAGGCCTCTTCAAAACAGATTCTCCAGCTCCAGAGTTGCTATTGTGGGTCTCCTCAGACCTGGACCCCCCCCTACGCTGCAGGGCTGAGGGGAGACCAGCCGCCCGCCAGTTGAGTCGGAGAAAACAGGCCCCCATTGTTCCCTAGAGCGTCCACCGAGGTACATGATCCACCCCCTCCTCCTCCTCCCTGGAAGCTTCAAAACACTCCAGCGTCTCCTCTTCATGCCTCCACTTGACTAGTTTATAGCTGAACAGCAAAGAATCCACTTAGAATTTATAAAATGTACTCAGAGTACGCATCTGAAGAGACTAGCACATCTAGTACAGTTTAATCCCAGGACCCTGAGATTCCTGGGAAATGTGATTCAAACTATTTCTGGATTCCTGGGAAAGTTAATGACTGGAAACCAGGAAAATATCCTACAGTAACGTTGATAGTTGTAGCTACGGTAATATAGGTTTACTATATTCAGCTGCAGGCTACTACCTATTATACGGTAATACAGGTTTACTATATTCAGCTGCAGGCTACTACCTATTATACGGTAATACAGGTTTACGATATTCAGCTGCAGGCTACTACCTATTATACGGTAATACAGGTTCACTATATTCAGCTGCAGGCTACTACATATTATACGGTAATACAGGTTCACTATATTCAGCTGCAGGCTACTACCTATTATACGGTAATATAGGTTTACTATATTCAGCTGCAGGCTACTACTTATTATACGGTAATACAGGTTTACTATATTCAGCTGCAGGCTACTACATATTATACGGTAATACAGGTTTACTATATTCAGCTGCAGGCTACTACTTATTATACGGTAATACAGGTTTACTATATTCAGCTGCAGGCTACTACCTATTATACGGTAATACAGGTTTACTATATTCAGCTGCAGGCTACTACTTATTATACGGTAATACAGATTCACTATATTCAGCTGCAGGCTACTACCTATTATACGGTAATACAGGTTTACTATATTCAGCAGTAGGCTACTACCTATTATACGGTAATACCAGCAGTAGTCTACTACCTATTATTTGATAAAAGAGGTTCACTATATTCATTAGCAGGCTATTACCGAATATACTGTAATACAGGCAAGCTACTACCTATTATACGATAATACAGACTCATTAAATTCAGCACCAGCTACTACCTTTTATACAATTATACACATAGGCTACTACATATTATACGGTAAAACAGGTTCACTATATTCAGTAGCAGGCTACTCCATATTATATGATAATACAGTCAGACTACTACATATTATACGGTAATACAGACTCATATTCAGTAGCAGGCTACTACATATTATACGGTAAAACAGGTTCACTATATTCAGTAGCAGGCTACTACATATTATACGGTAAAACAGGTTCACTATATTCAGTAGCAGGCTACTCCATATTATATGATAATACAGTCAGACTACTACATATTATACGGTAAAATAGGTACACTATATTCAGTAGCAGACTACTACATATTATACGGTAATACAGACTCATTATATTCAGCACCAGCTACTATGTATTATACGGTAATACAGGCCCACTATCATTCCCCTTTCCTGATATGAATAGATCAACATTAGCATAAATATGGTCAATAAGGTGGAACAAGCATAATTAAAATGTCAGATATATTCTCAGTTCATCTATCTGTCCATCTAATAACATCACCATTCAAAATGTGAAATGCAATTCAGAAAATACATGTATTTACTTAATAGACGTGTCAATCAACGCACACACAGAATACTTAAAACCCAATGACAGTAGCACTGATAATAATATTAATAATAATATTAATAACCATAAATATGGAAACATGTTCATCCCCAGTATCAAGTAAACTGCAGGTTTTCCAGGAGTGAGTCGACCTGTCGTCAGAATAATAAAAACATCACGTGTCATTAATCAAAGAGACTGGATCACTGGCTCCATCTCTGCTGCTTTGTCCTCACTGAGGACTAATAACACCAACATGGGGTCAATAACAGCATAAAACAGCACTCCAGCAGCCTGGAGAGACGAGGCCTGATGACTGTCATGGTTTAATGATCCAGACACGTCAGCACTAGCCGCCGCTCGTTCGCCATCTGTCCTACCACCTCTAGTCTGAGAATTCAACTCCACAGCTCCTCAATTACCAGCAAGGACGGGAACCTGGAGTTTTAATAAATATCCTGATTTATACGTCCAATTCTCACTTATTCTATTATTTAGTCTTTGGAATATGGTGGAAAAACATGCTTCACCAGTGCAGAATCCAAGGTGAAACCTGAACATGACTCTAAATGGCCAGAAAATGAAAATATTTATGTACAAAAGTGAGGATAATATCCAGAAACCTGAAAATACTAATTGTTGAAATGAAAATATTCCTAAATTCAGAATAAAAAGACAACCTTGGGCGATATCCTGGTCATGTGACCTCATAAATTGTATGTCCCTTCAAAATAAAAGCCCCCTTTTCACACCTAACTGTAAAAAAATTGATTTTATATCAGTTTTTTTTTTAGAAAAATCAAGATAAAGTAATTGTTGCTGTATGGAAACACTATGAAATGTGACACTTCTATAAGTTGGCTCCTGCCCTATGATATACTTTTCACTTTATCGTGCGATCACTGCCAATGATTTAATGGTTTTTACCAATGAATTTGCACTTTTGTCAAATAAATCCATCCAAATAAAGTAGATAATTCCATCATCCATGATTCTACCTCTGTTTAATCAATGTATTTTCATATATAATGACAATAAATATCACTAATTCGCTTTATCATCAATACCAATGTCCAATTTGATGGTTGTGTCAAACAAATCAATTTAAAAACAGTCCATCCATCCAATCCTGGACTTTCTACTGGTTCTACCTGTTTTTAATAAATATAATTTCATATTAAACAACGATAAACATCATTAAATCACTTTATCATGCTATCACTGCCAGTTAATCAATGGTTTTACCAATGAATTTATCAAATATGTCAATTCTGGACTTTTTACTTCTACTTCCTCTGATGACGTCATAATATGCAAATTAGAATTCAATTTAATCCCTCTATAAACTGTGGGTCGTCCTTAATATTTCTCTAATTTACAGAAAGTCTCCATCTATTATCACGTTTAAGTTAAAGCCTTTTGAAGTTGAGATGTTTTGGAATGTAGCCTCGCTATATTCAGAATTTGTCAATTAATTCGGCCACTTGATTAATCAAATGACCGTCAGTAATTCACCACATCTCAGTGAATCTGTTTTGCTCCAGGAGATAAAAGATAAACCAGCAGAATCACTTCATGATTCTGTGATCCAGCACCAACACCTGCAGCTGTCTGGATCTGCAGCAACACGTCCATCCTCATCAGATCCGCCGTCTAACCGGCTGTGAAACTCCAACCAGCCGTTCATAGACGGAAAGCGAAACCAGCGTGAGAACACGTATGTGATTCTTTGGACGCATCCTGCACCGATTTGTCCAAATTACAGCAGCAGCAAGTGTTCAGGCAGCCGTGAACCACCAGGAGGAGGAGGAGGAGGGGGGTCAGGGTCTAATGAGTCACCCATCAGTCCCAGAACGAGACCAACATGCTGGTGACAAGCAGGTCCAGACGCTGTCAGAGTCCCGCTGGGAGGACGGATCCAGACCCTGGTGACACTAATAGATGGCCGGCGGTCCCCCCTGAGGTTAGACCACATCACAGCTGGGCAGCACGAGACCAGCACCAGGCTGCTGGCCTCAATCCACCGAGGAGAAAACAGGCGTCTGCAGCGTGGAAACCAGCTGCTAATCACTGTTAGGCTGTCAAATGATTAGTCAATTAGTGGATTGATTCATTAAACGGTACAGAAAATGTCTCTTCTCTGATTATTTCCTGGTTTCTTTAGTCTCTATAATAATAAACTGATGATCTTTGGACAAAAAAAGACATTTTAGGTTGAATCTTTACACCATTTAATGAACCAAACAACTAATCGATTAATCAACAAATCATTGCATCTCTACTCATCATAGGTTAGAAAGTTTGATTTTATAGCACCAATGATGATCTGTCTAAACTTTTAGCAATAATTAAATGATGAAGTGACTTTTATTTCTCATGGTTTGATACAAAAATGGCTAAAAGTAAAGAGAAGTTGTCAAACAGAGCCTCATTGATTAGTTGATTAATCGCCAACTATTTTGATAATCAATTAATCGATATCAGTCATTTTTAAGTAGAAAATGTCTAAATTCTCTGGTTCCAGCTTCTCTTCTCTGATTATTTCCTGGTTTCTTTAGTCTCTATAATAATAAACTGATGATGAAAAGACATTTTAGGTTGAATTTTACACCAATTTACAACTAATTGATTAATCGCTTCAATCATTGCTCGATTAATCAACTACCAAATAGTTGTTAGTTGCAGTCCTAGTAGAAAGTACTGTATTTAGGTACAATTTTGAGGTACTTTTACTGTTTAAGTATTTAAATTTTCTACTACTTGGTAGTTCTACTCCTTAGGTTTCATTAGCAGCTGATGTTTGCATTTAGAGCTGCAACAATTAGTTGATTAATTGATTAGATGCCAATTATCACTATCGATTAATCGATTTGAGTCATTTTTCAGTAGAAAATGTCTAAATTCTCTGGTTCCAGCTTCTCTTCTCTGATTATTTCCTGGTTTCTTTAGTCTCTATAATAATAAACTGATGATCTTTGGGTTCTGGACTGTTTAGGTTGAATCTTCAGCTTTGGAACCATTTAATGAACCAAACAACTAATCGATTAATCGTTTCATTAATCAAAAGGATTAATTAACAGATCAGAATTGTGGTTAATTGCAGATCTTTACGTCATTATGTTCCTGAATCTCAGAAATTCCTTTAGTAAACAATGGGCAAAACTACAAAAATCAGACTCTTCCTTTAGTTTTATTGCTTTACTACACTTTTTAATTCGACTTCTGCCGGTTTCAGTCTGTCGGGGCCATTGTATTTATTTTTTTTCCCCCATATTTGATATCATTGATATCATGGAAATTTCGTCCTTTTTCCCTGAAATGAGTCGCCAGATGACTGAAGTTCACATCAGTCGCTCTGAGAAATGATGTCATCACCGAGATCCTGATCACTGGGACGCTTTGTCCCGTCCGGCCGGCGGTCGGCGTTGGTCGGAGTTCACGTCGCCGCAGACGGCGGCTAACAGAGGCAGCGTTCATCCCTTCTGTAGCAGGAATACTCGGCGAGTTTCTACAGCCCACAGACATGGAATTAGTGGCATTTTACCTCCAACACCCAGGCTTTTCCCACAGCCCCCGGAGCTGCAGCACAGCTGAAACAACGCCGTCGCTACCGTCGCTAACGCCGCCGCCAAGACCGCCGGCCGCTTTTAGTTTGGTTCTAGGTCAGTGACGTGACTGTGAGACCAAAAAACAACAATAAATATCACAGATTCTCTTTATTCTACCACTTTATTAAATCAATTAATAAATAAATAAATAAATCAATTCCAATATCCGATTTAATGGCTTTACCAATGAATTTGCCATTTTTGTTAAAAATCCATTCAAAAACAGTAGATAAACCATCATCTATCCATTCAAATCATCAATTACAATGTCTGATTTGACATTTTTACCAATGAAATTGCACTTTTTGTCTAATAAAACAATTCAAAAACAGTAGATAAACCTACCATCCATTATCCATCTATCATTTGTCCATTCATATTATTGATACCAATGTCTGATTTATTGGTTTTACCAATGCTTTGCACTTTTTGTCAAATAAATCAACTCAAATACAGTAGATAAACCTACCATCCATCATCCATCTATCATTTATCCATCCATATCTACAATACCAATGTCTGATTTACTGGTTTTACCAAGTAATTGGCACTTTTTGTCAAAAATACATTCAAAAACAGCAGATAAACCATCATCTATCCATTCATATCATCAATTCCAATGTCTGATTTATTGGTTTTACCAATGACTTTGCACTTTTTGTCAAATAAATCCATTCAAAAACAGTAGATAAACCATCATCCATCCATCCAGTTTCACTATCAGGGGTCTTGATGGTATGTCCAGGATTTCATACTGCTGCTACCTCCATTTAACCAGTGTATTTTCATATATAATGACAATAAACATCATTAACTCACTATCATGCAATCACTGCCAATGATTTAATGGTTTTTACCAATGAATTTGCACTTTTGTCAAATAAAACCATTCAAATAAAGTAGATAATTCCATCATCCATGATTCTACCTCTGTTTAATCAATGTATTTTCATATATAATGACAATAAATATCACTAAATCACTTTATCATCAATACCAATGTTCAATTTGATGGTTTTGTCAAACAAATCAATTTAAAAACAGTCCATCCTGGACTTTCTACTGGTTCTACCTGGTTTTAATAAATATAATTTCATATTAAACAACGATAAACAACATTAAATCACTTTATCATGCTATCACTGCCAATTAATCAATGGTTTTACCAATGAATTTGCACCTTTTATCAAATATGTCAATGCAAATATCAGGGGTCAACATAGTAATAAGTCCTGGACTTATTTATTGTTGTCAATCAAGAGAAACTGCCAAAACGATCGTTATTTCCGTTTATCAGGCCATCGCTGTGACTGACTCCTGCTCCCACAAGAATAAATAAATAAATAAAAGAAAAAGTGAGGCCAACGTGTGTCATGATAATCCTTTAGTTATGCAAATCTCCTGCCGTCTAGCAGCGTTTGTGCTGACGGTGAAAGTGAAGACGGCGGAGCAATGTAGGTCAATATCTCGTCCCGGTTTTTCCACATCGGTCAGATGAGGCCGAGGCGACAGCTTCCAGCTACGGTACAAAAAAAAGCAGCGAAAGCCACGGGAAAGTGGCGTCCAGCGCCGTTTTATTGGAATAAACACAAACTAGACATAAGGAAGAGATGGAGGGATGCTGTTATCTCCTTAAACAGATTAGCAGTGGGCTGGTGTCTCGGCGGCAGAAAGTGTGTCAGCAGAAACAAGGGCAATCACACAATAAAACAGGGGTCATTAGCATTGTGCTAATGTGGCGTCGGCAGTGAAAGTGTGTGTTTGGGTGAAAGTGGAGGAGGAGGAGGAGGAGGTCGGGGTTTAAGTGAAGTGATTGTTTGACTGGTGAAATGTTGTTGAATCTCAGCGATTCATTGTAATCACATTGAGAAAATTAGGCTAAAACAAACCGGTGGAAACGAGGCCAAGACCGAGCGGGTAACGGATCAGATTAGAACGTCAGGGATTTGCTGTTCGTGTCAGGAAGGATTCTCCATCCCCCAAAACCCAAAATACAACAACTGTCAAACACAGTAGATAAACCAGCGTCCATCCTTTAGCAGCAGGGGTCACGATGGCCACCATTTAATCAATGTATGTTCATATATAACAACAATAAATATCAGTAATTCACTTTATCATCAAAGCCAGTGTCTGATTTCATGGTTTTACCAATGAATTGGTAGCTTTTCTCAGATAAATCCATCATCTATCCATTTAATCAATGTATTTCCATATATAACATCAATAAATATCAATAATTCATACCATTTTATCATCAATACCAATGATTTAATGGTTTTACCAATGAATTTTGTCAAATAAATCGATTTAATACAGTAGATAAATCCATCATTCATCCAGTCCAGGATGTTTTTACTGCTTTTACCTCCATTTAATCAATGTATGTTCATATATAACATCAATAAATATCAATAATTCATACCATTTTAGCATCAATACCAATGATTTAATGGTTTTACCAATGAATTTGCACTTTTTGTCAAACGAATCCATTCAAAAACAGTAGATAAATCCATTGAGTCCTGGACTTCATACTGTATTTTTTATATATAGTGACAGTAAATATCATTAATTCATCATTTAGTCCCTGTTAATGTTTAATTTAATGGTTTTACCAATAAATTGGTAGTTTTTCTCAGATAAATCCATCATCTATCCATTTTATTCAATGTATTTTCATATATAGCATCAATAAATATCAATAATTCATACCATTTTATTATCAATACCAATGATTTAATGGTTTTACCAATGAATTTTGTCAAATAAATCGATTTAATACAGTAGATAAATCCATCATTCATCCAGTCCAGGATGTTTTTACTGCTTTTACCTCCATTTAATCAATGTATGTTCATATATAACAACAATAAATATCAGTAATTCACTTTATCATCAAAGCCAGTGTCTGATTTCATGGTTTTACCAATGAATTAGTAGTTTTTGTCAGATAAATCCATCATCTATCCATTTTATTCAATGTATTTTCATATATAGCATCAGTAAATATCATTAATTCATCATTTAGTCCCTGTTAATGTTTAATTTAATGGTTTTACCAATGAATTTGCACTTTTTTCAAAGAAATCCACTCAAATACAGGAGATAAATCCATTTCCATCCAGTCCTGATCGTATTTTCATATAAAACGACAATAAATATCATTATAGCTTCATCATTCTGTCTCTGTTAATGTCTGATTTAATGGTTTTACCAATAAATTGGTAGTTTTTATCAGATAAATCCATCATCTGTCCATTTTATTCAATATATTTTCATATATAACATCAATAAATATCATTAATTCACTTTATCATAAATACCAATGTCTGATTTAATGGTTTTACCAATTAATTTGCACTTTTTGTCAAATAAATCCAATGAAAAACAGTAGATGAATCCATCCTTCATAGTGTTTCTATCTCTTTTTAATAAATTTTCATATATTACAACTTTATCATGCTATCAATGCTAATTAATAGCAATGAATTTGCACTTTTTGTCATTTAAAATATGAAACTATATCCATCTACATGTCTATTAGAGCTGCAACTAACTATTCTGATAGTTGATTAATCTATTGATTATTGAAAATGAGTAATCGATTGATTAAAATGATGATTTGAGAAGCTGGAACCAGAGAATTTGGGCATTTTTCTTCTTAAAAATGACTCAAATTGATGATTAATTGATTAATCGTTTGCATTTTAAGAAATAAGCAAATTATAAATAATATAAAATCAAGAAATAAAACAAATGATCATCAGTTTATTATTATAGAGACTAAAGAAACCAGGAAATAATCAGAGAAGAGAAGCTGGAACCAGAGAATTTAGACGTTTCCTTCTTCAAAAACCGACTCAAATCGATTAATCGTTATCCAACTAGTTGTCGACTCCTAGATGAATGGACTGATCTATCTCCCCCTCCATCTCAGCGCAGTTAGAAGTGTTTCAGCTGCTGTCAGTGTCGCTGCTTCTCTGAGAATCTGGTTGAATGTGACAGCAGCAGCTCCGGATCCTCCGGATCCTCCGGATCCTCCTGCACCTGCAGCTGCTGCTTTTTCCTCTGGTGACCGTGAAGCCGCGGGACGCGTCTTTTTATTATTCTATATAAATATAGATAATAAAGCTGCGGAGGTTCCTCCATCATCACAAACTCAGCGACCCGCACGTGCTCACATTCACAAACGCAACAAACGCTCTCACCTTTATCCGCGACCTCGGCGCCGCGCAAACACGGATCCGCTGCGTCCGGTTCGTCTCTGCGCCAGATCCCGTTAGTCTGCGGCTGATCCGCGTCCCGTCAGGTTCCCGTCCAGCCTGCACTTGTCTCCTGTTCTGCCTCCTCTCTCTCTCTCTATCTCTGTGTGTGTGTGCTCCCACCAGTTCACCCCGGACGCGCGCGCGTAAAGGCGGGGGCGCGCGGTGGCGGCGGTTTTGCGCACGCCCGGTGCGCGCACTGCAGCGCCGCCGCCGCCGATGTATGGTGGCCTGAAGGCACGGAATATATCCCCCTTCCGTTAAATGACCAGCAGCCACATTAACGGCGCTTTATGCTCAGAGCCACAGCTGGAAAAACAGCTGGAGCAGAATCAGCCGCTAAAATACAGCAAGTTGGTCTTTTAAAGCGCAGAAATGGTGATATTTAACAGCAGGGAGCGGCTTTTATTTAGTCTCTGTGGTGGAAATAAACAGCAATTCAAAGCATTAAAGGCTTAATATTCACTAGAATTAAATATATATGTATAAAAACACTTTAAAAAGTAGAAACACAAGCTGAAAATAGTCAAACATGAATATTTTTATCACACAATGAGATTAATTAAGGTTCTAATCAGGTCAAATAGTCAAACTACTGCATTATTTTACTTTAGTGAAAGTAGAAATATAAAATACTCCATTCATACTAAAAGTCCTGCATTTAAAAGAATAAAAAGTACAATTAATTCAAAATATCTGGGTAGTTTATTTAGGAAAATACACTGAAAATAAATCAAGTTTTATCAGGTTTATTCTACTGGGAATCATTGATTTTATTTATTTATATTGATTTATTATACCAGTAACAGTATTTAATGGATTTTATTGTACAATGAATCACTTAATTCTATAAATACAACTGAAATTACAGTATTTAACTGACTATTATTATAAATTAATCACTTAATACTGTAAATTCAACTGAAATAACAGTATTTAATAGATTATTATTATAAATGAATCACTTATTACTGTAAATATGACTGAAATCACAGTATTTAAATGAGTTTATTGTACAATTAATCACTTATTGCTGTAAATACAACTGAAATAACAGTATTTACTTAATTTTTACTGTACAAATAATCACCTAATACTGTAAATACGACTGAAATCACAGTATTTATTTGATTTTATTGAACAATTGCTCATTTAATTCTATAAACAAAGCTAAAATAACAACATTTCATTGATTTTTACTGTGCAAATAATCAATTAATACTGTAAATTTAACTGAAATCACAGTATTTAAATTATTTAATTGTACAATTAATCACCTAATTCTATAAATACAACTAGAATTACAGTATTTAATTGATTATTATTATAAATGAATCACTTATTACTGTAAATATGACTGAAATCACATTATTTGATTGATTTTATTGTAAATTAATCACTTATTAGTGTAAATACAACTGAAATAACAGTATTTACTTAATTTTTACTGTACAAATAATCACTTAATACTGTAAATATGACTGAGATCATAGTATTTATTTGATTTTATTGAACAATTGCTCATTTAATTCTATAAACAAAGCTGAAATCACACTATTTAATTCATTTTACTGTACAATTAATCACCAAATACTGTAAATTAAACTGCACTCACTGTATTTATTTGATTTTTATTGTAAATTAATCACATAACACTGTAAAACCAGCTAAAATCACAGTATTTAATACATTTTATTGGACAATTAATCACTTAATTATATAAATACAACTGAAATTACAGTATTTAATTGATTATTATTGTAAATTACTGTAAATTGAACTGAAATCACTGTATTTATTTGATTATATTGTACAATTATTCACAGAATACTGTAAATACAACTGAAATCACAGTATTTAATTGATTTTTATTGTAAATTACTGTAAAAATGACTGAAATCACTGTAATTAATTGTTGTTTATTGTACAATTATTCACATAATACTGTAAATACAACTGAAATAACAGTATTTATTTGATTTCATTAAGTAATTGCTCACTTAATACTATAAACAAATCTGAAATAACAGTATTTCATTGATTTTTACTGTAAAATTAACCTCTAAATACAGTAAATACAACTGGAATCACAGTATTTATTGATTTTTATTACACATTTACAGAAGTACAGTACTTCTACTGTAAAATAGTAATAATTACAGTAACTTTCTGTATAACTGATGCCAGTAATTTACCATAAATTTTAGGATTTTACTTAATTAGTATAAATTCACCAATTACCTCCTATTGCCATGGTAACGACGAATCGTTATGGACTCATCGTGTCTGGTTCTAATAGTCTCGGTGATGTCGGGGTCATGTGACAGCAGAGGTCGTGACCTCTGATCTGGACTCATGTTCCACTCGTGTATTATCTGAGGATTAGAGATGAACCATCTGCAGCCACGGTGTTAAAACTGGATCAGCCTGGAAAAAACACGACTTTATGGGCTGAAAAGACTGAAACTCAGCTCAGAAAATAAAGACAGAGACATAAATAACTAGAAATATATGAGTAGATCATTTAAAACGCTGGAAAAACTACAGTAATTATGTCTTAAAGGTCAGAATCCTCATAATTTATGTCAATTTACTACAAAAAATCTGGTATTTTTGGTACAATTAGAGTAGAATTATGATATTCAATTAGATTTAGTCAATTTAATCATTTAATTGTCTTCTAGTTTTGTTAAAACAAGATCAAATGAACCCAAATTAGGAAATAAGATGAATAGAATAAGATAATTCTACTCAACATCGGTCTAATTGAGTCAAATACAAGATATTTTCACTGTAAAATTTCATTTTTTGCAGTGTAGATCTCTAACTAACTGTTAAAAATGGAAATATCTTGGTTTTGTCCAATTAATCCAATATTTAGTAGAATTATCTTATTCCACTGGCTGATAATTTAGATCATTGGCTTATTTTTGTTTTATTCTAAGACCAAAAAAACGTACAATTCTACTCAATATTGGACTAATTATACCAAAAACAAGATATTTTATCCTGTTTTTTCTGATTCAGGTCAATTTGGACTAAAATGTTCTTAAAAATTAACTAAAATCAAGAAAATTATATAAAAATCTAAATTATCTACCAACAGAATGAGATAATTCAAGATAATTCTACTCAACATTGGTCTAATTGAGTCAAATACAAGATATTTTCACTGTAAAATCTCATTTTTTGCAGTGTAGAGCTCTAAATCAATCAATTATCTTAAATTATCTCATTCCACTGTTAAATAATTGATGTTTTTCTTTATTTATTTCATCATAATCTCTTTTTTTTGCTTTTTATGGTTTTCACCAACCTGCCAATGGGATTAGAGATGGAATTTAGCAGCAAAAATGAAGAAATCTCATGTTTTAAATGTTATTTTCTGGAAAATAAAAGTGATAAATGATGAGTAGAAGTTGCAGTCGCCTGCTGGATTTAATCCCTGGCGTCAGCAGCTCCAGTTTCTTATAATTGTCGTCACCTCTGGTGTCAAAACGCCTCCAGAAACGTCTGAGAAGATCCTGAATCTCATTAAAACCGTCGCTTAATTTCCCCACATGCACATTATCCATAAAATCCTCGGAGGGATTTCCAGAAGTTCAAGGAGACGGGAAGTTACTGAAGGAATCACTGATGAAAAAACACCAGAGACAAAGAAAAACGCTGCAAAAAATGTGAAAATGTCTGAAAACAACCTTTAAAATATGAGACAAAGTCAAGAAAAAGAACTTAAATAATGGATTTATAATTTAAAAGTAATATTAATTTTATAATAAAGGTAGATTTATAGATTTATAGCACTAAATGGTAATTAGTCCAATATTGAGTAGAATTATTTTTATTATTATTATTATTTTTGTCCTGATTTGGGTCAATTTGGTCTTGTTTTAAGAAAACAATTAATTAATAAAATAACTAATTATTATTATCTTAATTTGTTCAATTTTAATTTTTTCTCTTATAATCAACTGGTTTATAATTTTTCATTTTAATTTATTTTTTTTATTTGAAATTTTCCTCTTTTAATCAACTGGTTTTAATTTTTAATTTCTTAATTTTTTTATTTTAATATTCCTCTTTTAATCAACTGTTTCTTATTTTTTTATTTTAATATCTTAATTTTTTTAATTTGTAATTATCCTCTTTTAATCAACTGTTTTTTACATTTTTTTAATTACAATTTCTTATTTTTTATTTTAATATTCCTCTTTTAATCAACTGTTTTTATTTTTTTGTTTTTAATTTAATTTCTTATTTTTTTATTTAAAATTTTCCTTTTAAACAACATATTTTACATTTTTTTAGTTACAATTTCTATTTTTTTTTTTCAATTTAAAATTTTCCTCTTTTAATCAACTGTTCCTTGTTCAAACTTAAACTATTTAGTTTAATTGTTATAATTTGATCTGCTTTTATTCCCTCCAGTGATGACTGACGTTCTCCTTTTATTTCTTCCAGTATTTATTCCTCTGTGTTGCTCCAGTGTTTTCCTGCCGTTTATAATCAGCTGCTTCGGCTGCGTCAGTGTTTTTTGGTTTTACGGCCATTGATCCTCAGCTCTGCTCAGTCATCTCATCTCAGCTGCTCCTGTTTATGAGCAGCAGCTTCAATTACTTCCTCTGAGAAATAAACCGTATTTATTCAAGGGAAACATTCACTACGGCTGCAGAGAAATCAGCATTTCCTGCTGATGAAGCCAGAATCTTTGTTAACGCAGCATGAACGGTGATGCTGCCATTACAATAATCAACTCGCATGTCTCCTTCTGCAGTTTTATACATGTTTTATCAACTCGATTGATAAAACATGTGTATAATGTAATGTGAGCATTGAATTTCAAAATAAAAGACCAGAAAAATGAAATAAGCTAAATTATCTGCCAGTAGAATAAGATAATTCTACTCAACATTTGACTAATTGGACCAAAATCAAGACATTTTCACCTTTTAAGACCCATTTATTTAGTTATTTTTGGTATTTGGGGACCTATATAGATAAGAAGTTGAATTCTGTTAATGTATTTCACATTTTTGAGCAGTGGATTTCAAAATAAAAGACCAGAAAAATGAGTCCAAAGTCCATTTTTTTGGTATTTATGGTATTTGTGATTTAGAAATAAGAAGGAAACACAGAAAAAAACTGTTTCTGTTAATGCGTTTTAAATTTTATGTATAGAATTTCAAAATAAAAGTCCAAATAACAAGTCCAAGGTTCATATTTTGGTATTTTTTGCTATTTATGATCCAATATAGACAAGAAGGAAACACAGAAAAAGTCCAATTCTGTTAATATATTTAACATTTTGTGTATTGAATTTCAAATAATATATAATTGTGTAATAAATTTCAAGTCCAAAAAATAAGTACAATGTCCATTTTCTTAAAAAAAAAATGTTTGAATTGACTAAATTCAAGAAATGATGGTCTTTCAAAATAAAAGACCAGAAAAATAAATCCGAAGGTTCATTTCTTTTTGGTATTTCTGGTATTTGTGGTCTGTAGAAATAAGAAGGAAACACAGAAAAAGTCCAATTCTGTTGATGTATTTATATTTTGTGCATTGAATTTCAAAATAAAAGTCCAAATAACAAGTCCAAGGTCCATATTTTGGTATTTTTGCTATTTATGATCCTATATAGACAAGAAGGAAACACAGAAAAAGTCCAATTCTGTTAATATATTTCAAATTATATATATTTGTGTAATAAATTTCAAGTCCAAAAAATAAGTACAAGGTCAATTTTCTTGAAAAAAAAAAGTTTGAATTGACTTGAATTCAAGAAATGATGGTCTTTCAAAATAAAAGACAAGAAAAATAAGTCTGGAGGTCCATTTTTTTGGGTATTTCTGGTATTTGTGGTCCTGTAATAAGAAGGAAACACAGAAAAAGTCCAATTCTGTTGATGTATTTATATTTTGTGCATTGAATTTCAAAATAAAAGTCCAAATAACAAGTCCAAGGTCCATATTTTGGTATTTTTGCTATTTATGATCCTATATAGACAAGAAGGAAACACAGAAAAAGTCCAATTCTGTTAATATATTTCAAATTATATATATTTGTGTAATAAATTTCAAGTCCAAAAAATAAGTACAAGGTCAATTTTCTTGAAAAAAAAAAGTTTAAATTGACTTGAATTCAAGAAATGATGGTCTTTCAAAATAAAAGACCAGAAAAATAAGTCCGGAGGTCCATTTTTTTGGTATTTCTGCTATTTGTGGTCCTGTAATAAGAAGGAAACACAGAAAAAGTCCAATTCTGTTGATGTATTTATATTTTGTGCATTGAATTTCAAAATAAAATCATAAAGGTAGTGGGATTAAAAACTGACATTGACATTTTTTTGATTTCTTGATATTTTTTCAGTATAAAACCATGAATATCAGCATTTATTTTGTAGTGATATTTGACATTTTTCCTGTATTTTGACCAGATTCAACCATTAATCTGTATTTTCGCTTGTTATATTAAGGAATTACCAGTAATTTAATCCGTTTTGTGACATTTTACTCACCTAATATCTGTCTTTTCCTCCTGAGATGCTTTTTTCTTCTATCACAAACAGCCGATCTTCTAATAATTAGTAAATTAAATGCAGCCGGACTCAGCGACAGCTTTTTAATGTCTCTCAAACAGTCGTTACACAGAACAGAACAGTGGAATTACATGTAACGTGGTGATAATGACAGTTTTACCTGTGGAGTGACTGACGCAGTCAGTTATTACAGTACTCGACCTGGAAACCAGTGCATTTCCTTTCAGCTGAGACGATCAATCAACCCGGATCAATAGGCAGCGATCGATTTATCACTTAGATAAAAGCTGCTGAAGGAACAAAAGTCTAAGACAATGAGTCTAATCTTCACCTGGATCCCCAGAAATGATCATTACATGTGTATTAAAATGAGTTAAACACTCGATCTGGTCTTTTTATATGAAACCTTAAATATAAACATGCATTTACATACAACGTCTGTGAAAACAGAAATATTATCAGGTTTTTTAGTGAAATTAGTCCAATATTGAGTAGAATTATGTTTTTTATCCCATTAGCATATTTAGTCAATAGTGAATTTAGTTGATTCAAACTTTTTTTTTAAGAAAATGGACCTTTTTGACTTTTATTTTGAAATTCAATGGACAAAATGTAAAATACATCAACAGAATTGGACTTTTTCTGTGTTTATTTCTTATTTATATAGGATTACAAATAGCAAAAATACCAAAATATGGACCTTGGACTTATTATTTGGACTTTTATTTTGAAATTCAATACACAAATATAAAAAAATGAGCTATAAAGCTTTATTTAAATTTTTTCCCTTTGATTTTAGTCAATTTTCAAGATGAAAGACCTTTATTTTGAAATGCTGTTCTTGATTTCAGCCAATTTAATCTTATTTTTTAAAGAAAAATAACTTGGACTTAATTTTTTTTTACTTTTATTTTGAAATGCTGTTGATTTCAGCCAATTTAATCTTTTTTTAAGAAAATGTTTGTCTTGTTTTCTTCAAACAAGACCCACTTGACCCAAATCAGGAAAAAAAAATGAAATAAGCTAAATTATCTGCCAGTAGAATAAGATAATTCTACTCAATATTTGACTAATTGGACCCAAATCAAGACATTTTTCACATTTTTGAGCATTGGATTTCAAAATAAAAGACCAGAAAAATAAGTCTAAAGTCAATTTTTTTGGTATTTATGGTATTTGTGATTTAGACATAAGAAGGAAACATGGAAAAAATCTGTTTCTGTGAATGCGTTTTAAATTTTGTATATAGAATTTCAAAATAAAAGTCCAAATAACAAGTCCAAGGTCCATATTTTGGTATTTTTGCAATTTTGATCCTATATAAATAAGAAGTAAACACAGAAAAAGTCCAATTCTGTTGATGCATTTTACATTTTATGCATTGAATTTCAAAATAAAAGTCCAAATAACAAGTCCAAGGTCCATATTTTGGTATGTTTGCAATTTTTATCCTATATAAATAAGAAGTAAACAGAGAAAAAGTCCAATTCTGTTAATGTATTTTACATTTTGTGCATCAAATTTCAAAATAAAAGTCCAAATAACAAGTCCAAGGTCCATATTTTGGTATTTTTGCTATTTGTGATCCTATATAAATAAGAAGTAAACAGAAAAAGTCCAATTCTGTTGATGTATTTTACATTTTGTGCATTGAATTTCAAAATAAAAGCCCCAAAAATAAGCACAATGTCCATTTTCTTAAAAAAAAAAGTTTGATTCCACTAAATTCAAGAAATCCAAGATAATTCTATTAAATATTGGACAAATTGAACCAAAACCGTGTTAAAATGTCAGTTTTTTCAGCATGAAATGACACCGTCATGTACCAACGTTTAATAAATATTCATCAGACGCTGAAATTAACCTGAATTTTACCTAAATAAAAATATAAAGGATGTTTTTCCTCCCATCATTTCTTTACATTCTTCTTACACAAACAGGACGATTCTACTCGATTTGACACATTTTGTTCCAACTAAATGTTTAAAAGTGCTAATTTGGTAAAAAAATGACAGTTTATGACACTTAAAGAACTATTAGCTTTAGCTTATTAGCTTTAGCTCCTGATTCCAGATGTTTTATTTCTTTAAGAGCTACTGGTCAAAGAAAATATATTATTTCAGGACAGGGGTGTCAAACATACGGCTCCGGGGCCAGAAATGGACCATTAAAGGGTCCAAAATGGACAAATGGACAAAAAATGATGGTAAAATATCTTGAATTTAGTAGAATTAGTCTAATATTGAGTAGAATTTAATAGAATGTTTTCAAAATATGAGATAATAAAAACATTTTATGATAAAAAATCAAGTATCAAGGTCAAATATTTCCAATTTTTCCCAAAATACAAGATAAAAACTTATAGTTATAAGATTAAAAAGTCAAATAATTTAATCTTATTTTAGGAAACAACATAAAATTTGCCAAAATGAAGGAAAAAGAACCTGAAATAAGCAAAATATTGAGTAGAATTATCTTGAATTGGCAAATTATTTTGCTTATTTCAATTTTTTTTTCCAAAATATAAGATAAAAATCAACAATTTAATCTTATTTTAAGAAACAAGACTGTAAATTATATTATATTATTATTATAAAGAGAATAAAACTTGAAATAAGCTAAATTATCTTACAATGGAATAAGATATTTCAATAAAACTGTAGAATTATCTTTTTTTTTCCCAAAATATGAGATAAAAAGTCTAAAATATTAGATAATTAAATATATATTAAGATAAAAAGTCAGGTAATTTAATCCTATTTTAAGAAACAAGACTAATTATCTTCAATTATCTGAATTCATCGTCAGATAAAATCTCCTTTTTCTTGATTTTATATCATAATGTCTTTTTATCTCATATTAGATTAAATATAAGATAAATTATATTTGATATTTCTAATAATTCTACTCAATATGAGACTAATTATTTAGATTTTGGGATATAAATAAGAAGGAAACACAGAAAAAGCCAATTATGTTAATGTATTTCACATTTTGTGCATTGAATTTCAAAATAAAAGTCCAAAAAAATAAGTCCATTTTTAAAAAAAAAAAAAAGTTTGAATCTCTAACTCTTATTTATTTTATGTTTATTTATTTTATTTTAAATTGCAGCGTTTGAACCGGACTGCGTTTGACACCCCTGTTGTTTCTAGCGTGGTTAGCGTTTCCAAGGTAACAGCGTACCAGGATCTAGTTTCTTGGCGGGGTGGAAGGATCGGCCGGCGTACATGTCGGCCCTGAGCCGCGCCCACTCCGCCGCCCTCTGGACGGAGGTTTTCTGGCGTCCGAGGACGGCGGCGACCTTCCTCAGCTTGACCTCGTTCCTCTCCAGGTAGCGGACGCCCTCGGACCGCAGGGCGTCCATCTTCTCGCGGCGGCCGTCGTCCATGGCGACGTCCTCGCTCAGGTGAGGGTTGAAACGGAAGTAGGAGTCCGGGGGGAGGAAGGCGTCCAGCATGGCGTGGACCTCTGGAGGAGGAGGGAGGAGGATTAGAGGTGGAGATAGGACTCATCTGAACAATCAGCTGTGGCCACACACGGCGGCCATCTTGGTGAGGTCAGGTCACTGCCATCAGTGTCATATAGGAAGGAAGGAAGGTAGGAAGGTAGGAAGGAAGGAAGGGAGGATAAGAAGAAAGGGAGGAAGGAAGGAAGGAAGGAAGGATAAGAAGAAAGGGAGGGAGGGAGGAAGGAAGGAAGGAATGTAGGAAGGAAGGAAGGAAGGAAGGAAGGATAAGAAGAAAGGGAAGGAGGGAGGGAGGGAGGGAGGGAGGGAGGGAGGGAGGGAGGGAGGGAGGGAGGGAGGGAGGGAAGAAGGAAGGAAGGATGGAAGGAAGGAAGGAAGGAAGAGATGATAAGAAGAAAGGGAGGGACGAAGGAAGGAAGGAAGGAAGGAAGGAAGGAAGGAAGGCAGGTAGGAAGGAAGGGAGGGAGGATAAGAAGAAAGGGAGGGAGGAAGGAAGGAAGGAAGGAAGGAAGGAAGGAAGGAAGGAAGGGAGGGAGGGAGGGAGGGAGGGAGGAAGGGAGGGAGGGAGGGAGGGAGGAAGAAGGAAGGAAGGAAGGAAGGAAGATAGGCAGGTAGGAAGGAAGGAAGGAAGGAAGGAAGGAAGGAAGGAAGGAAGGAAGGAAGGAAGGAAGGAAGGAAGGAAGGAAGGAAGGAAGGAAGAAAAGGAATGTAGGAAGGAAGGAAGGAAGGAAGGAAGGAAGGAAGGAAGGAAGGAAGGAAGGAAGGAAGGAAGGAAGAAAAGGAATGTAGGAAGGAAGGAAGGAAGGAAGGAAGGAAGGAAATGTAAGGGAGGAAGGAAGGAAGAGGGAAAAGGAAGGGAGGAAAAAAGAAAGAAGGGAGGGAGGAAGGAAGGAAACAAGAAAAAGGAAGGAAAGAGAAAAAAGGAGGAAAAAAGAAAGGATACGAAGAAAGGGAGGAGGGACATATGAGAAAGGAAGGAAGGAAGGAAAGGAGAGAGAAAAAGGAAGAAAGAATGGATACGAAGAAAGGGAGGGAGAAAAAGAAGGGAAAAGAAACACGAGGAAGGAAGAAAAGCAAGGAAAGAAAGAAAGAAAGAAAGAAAGAAAGAAAGAAAGAAAGGATGAGAGGAAGGGAAATGTGAAGGAATAAAGGAAAGAAAGAATCTTCATATCAGCAGAAGCAGAAATACCATGAAGTAAAACCACTTTAACAAACCAAACTCTAAATCTAAAAGCTCAAAAATCAGTCTTCAGAGTATCAGAGTATCCTTGTCTAGCTAGATCTGGACCTTTCCAATATGGCCGCCGCTGAGGGACCTTAGCATGTAGCCTTGTCCACCTCGTTGGGTGAGAACGAGGCCACAAACGAACCAAACGAGACATTTAATGTACAGAGAAAAAGAATCATAAACACACAATTAACTCACTAATTACATCAACATGTGAAAACACTGAGATGTTGTTGTTGTTGTCTGTGTGCAACAGGAAACTCTGACCAATCAGAGTGAGGTCAAGCTAATGTCTGAGACGCTGAGAAATCACCAAACATACAAACAGCAGAGGGTTATAACAACAGAGTAAATATGGCCTGAGGAGACTAAAAAGCCTGTTTTCCCACAGAAAACCTCACCGAGGAGCAAAATCCATTAAAAAAGGAATTTAACTTATGGTTATTTTACTTGTTAGCTTGGTTGAAATGTTTGAAATGATTAATCGATTGGTGTAAAATCTTAAAAATCATCAGTTTACTATGATAGAAGACTAGAAAAAACAGAAAATAATCCGATTTGTGAAGCTGGAACCAGAGAATTTGGACATTTTCTGCTTAAAAATGACTCAAATCCATTGATCGATTATCAAACTATCGATTAATCAACTAATCGTTGCAGCTCTGGGTATCAAACCAACATTATATCCTGATTTATAACCACTAGAACTAACAATCTGTTTATTATTTAATTATCGGTAATATTTCTAATAGATAGATTATTATTGACTCTATAAAATCAAACTTTCTAATGAATAGAGCTGTAATGATTAATTGATTAATCGATTAGTTGTTTGGTTTATAAAATGGAGATTAGTGATTAATCATTAATCAATTAATTAATTAAACATTATAGCTCTATATGGCATTAAATTTGGTATTAAATCTTCTATATCTAGATATATGCAATGATTAATTGATTAGTTGCCAACTATTAGATTAATCAACAACTATTTTGATAACCGATTAATCGATTTGAGTCATTTTTAAGTAGAAAATGTCCAAATTCTCTGGTTCCAGCTTCTCTTCTCTGATTATTTCCTGGTTTCTTTAGTCTCTATAATAATAAACTGATGATCTTTGGGTTGTGGACAAAACAAAAATGTGTAAATTTGGTCCAGATCCACCAGTGGAGAAGCAAAAGTGAAGGAAAAATCATTGTTCTAATCCCAAAAGTTACAAAAATTCTAAGGATTAAAGGCTATAGTTGATATATTTAATGTAACAATGTTGGGAACCTCTATATAACCAACTATTCTGATAAACTATTAAATTAATCTTCATTTATATCCTCAATTACTATAATATATAATCCACTAACCTTCAGATTAATCCTCAACTATTTTAATAATCGATTTGAGTCATTTTTCAAAATAAAACGTCCAAATTTTCTGGTTCCAGCTTCTCTTCTCTGATTATTTCCTGGTTTCTTTAGTCTCTATAATAATAAACTGATGATTTTTCAGTTGTGGACCAAAAAAAGTCATTTTACACCATTTTATGAACCAAACAACTGATCGATTAATCGTTTCAATAATCGATAGATTAATCAACTTATAGAGACTAAAGAAACCAGAAAATAATCACATTTGAGAAACTGGAACCAGAGAATTTGGACGTTTTCCTCTTTAAAAAATGACTCAAATCTATTAATCGATTATCAAAATAGTCTGCGGTTAAACGATTAATCAACTTTAAATGAACCAAGCAACAATTAGAACTAGAACGATTGGTCAATTAATCAATTAGTCACCAACTGTTTTGATTATCAATTAATCAATTTTAGTCTATATTAAGAGGAAAAGCTTCTCTTCTCTGATTATTTCCTGGTTTCTTTATTCTTCTATAATAATAAACTGATGACTGAAACTTCACAGGATCTAGAACGGAACCCTGAGGAACCCCACATTTGATTTGACATCAAACTATTTTAATAATTATGGATTAGAGTCATTTTTTAAGTAGAAAATGTCCAAATTCTCTGGTTCCAGCTTCTCTTCTCTGATTATTTCCTGGTTTCTTTAGTCTCTATAATAATAAACTGATGATTTGTGTTGTTTGAGAAGCTGTGATCAGAGAATTTGGACATCTCTTTTCTTAAAAATGACTCAAATCGATTAATCGGTTCATGTAATAGTTGATCAATCGACTAATCGTTGCAGCAGTTTTACTTATTAATCAACCTTTCATCTTCTAATATATAGAACCTATACCATGTGTTTCACTGGTTATTTACCATAATAACATCATAGAACAGTGAGAACTCTTTTATAGCAGATCTACTGTAGGAACCTTTTTATTTCCCAGCCTGCAGCTGTGACCTCTGCTGTTTCCTGGATGTAGAATCGATCTGACAGGGACCAGAAGGGGAATTTAAATCGGTTTTTTTTTTGCTAATCTGCTGTTTTCTAAATAACAAAGCTGTAGAGCTTGAGGGAGGCAGAGGAGATTAATCCCAAATACAGGAGGAACAAGTGCCGAGCGGCATCTAGGTCACACGCTGCACCACAAACCACAGCGACGAGGAGGTGGAGGCAGCCGGAATCAGACCCAGCTGAGGTGCTGCCACGTCCACATGGCTATAAGGAAACTGCAGCAGGACTCAGAACCTCAAAATATATCAGTTATAGATGATCAATAATCACTATTCATGTATAATATCAGTTATAGATGATCAATAATCACTATTAATGTATAATATCAGTTATAGATGATCAATAATCACTATTAATGTATAATATCAGTTATAGATGATCAATAATCACTATTAATGTATAATATCAGTTATAGATGATCAATAATCACTATTAATGTATAATATCAGTTATAGATGATCAATAATCACTATTAATGTATAATATCAGTTATAGATGATCAATAATCACTATTAATGTATAATATCAGTTATAGATGATCAATAATCACTATTAATGTATAATATCAGTTATAGATGATCAATAATCACTATTAATGTATAATATCAGTTATAGATGATCAATAATCACTATTAATGTATAATATCAGTTATAGATGATCAATAATCACTATTAATGTTTAATATCAGACTGAAAGTCCATTTAAGTTAATGTGTTTTACATTTAATGTATTGAATTTCAAAATAAAAGTCCAGAAAATAAGTCCGAGGTATTTTTGGGGTATTTTTGGTATTTGTAATCCGATATAAGAAGGAAAAAGCCACAAAAAGTAAACTTGTGTTAATGAATTGTTACATTATTGTGTATTGCATTTCAAAATAAAAGTCCAAAAATGAGTCCAAAATCCAATTTTTGGGGGTTTTTTTGTTGGTATTTTTCATCCTCATTTTAGTAAATGTTGATCCAAATGTTTGACAGTTCAGTCGCAGACTTTCCCCCAAAGAATCGCGACACTTTTCTTGTATTAAACAGTAAAAATCCTCTCGACTTCAGATCCTAGAACCGAGGTTTCTCTAGAATCCTCTCTGGAGGTTCTGGACCCTTTAAACCCCTTACCCTCGGTGTCGGTGGCGCTGCTGATGACGTTGCTGAGTTTGGTTTTCAGGCTGGTGGAGGTGCCGCCGGTCCTGCTGGACGACTCCAGCCGTCCCGTTCCCAGGGAAACCACACACTCCAGAGGCGTGTCGGGCCACAGGCATCGACACTCGTGGACGGCTAAGGCCGCGGGATTATTAATGAGGAGACCTCCGTCCTGAAAGAAGAGGAAATGATAGCCTCAATGCTAACGTAGCCATGTTGGATCACATTTAGTTACGCTAACAACAGCAGAAGTAGAAAAGAGGTTCAAATGAACAAGCAATAGGGATATCTTTGAATCAATTTGCATGTGTTGACAGGATACAGGGAGGTTTAATAATTCTCTAATGATAATTTAATCATTTCCAGGACATTTGACATTCTTTTTTCACATTTTCCATGTGTTTTCCATGAAAGTGGCCAATCATTTTCCAGGTATTCACCTGGGAATGTGACATTTATGCTAACAACAGTGGGAATAAAATATGCCACATTACATTTTCACTATTATAATTTCCAGGACATTTGGCCATTTTTCTCATTTTCCATATATTTACCAAGACTGGAAAATTGGCCAATCATTTTCCAGGTTTTCCAGGACACCTGGGAATGTGACTGTTAATGTCACATTCATTTATGCTAACAACAGTGGGAATAAAAATGCCAGCAGTTCAAATGAACAAGCAATAGGGATAACTTAGCCCATTTGCATGCACTTGACCTTTTTTTACCCTCATTTTCCATGATTGGAAAATTGTCCAATTGTCCTGGAAAACCTGGAATATGATTGACATATTCCAGGTTTTCCAGGACACCTGGGAATGTGACTGTCAATGTGACAATCATTTATGCTAACACCAGTGGGAATAAAATGTGCCAGTGGTTCAAATGAACATGTAATAGGGTACGTTAAGTTTTCACTGACATAATTTTCCAGGACAACCTTTTGTTCTCATGTTTTCCATGACTGGAAAATTGGTGAATCATTTTCCAGGTTTACCAGTTAGGTAAATTTTTAAATTGGCTGTAAATTGGCAATTTTCGCACCTACATATTTTGTATTTTTGTTGTATTTAGCTTTTTGTATGTAACACGTTGTTCTTCTGTCTTTTTGTGTTTCACAAGAATTCAAATGTACTTGTTTAATCTTGTTTTAACATGTACAAATGGCAATAAACTATTCTATCCTATTTGTGTTAATAGTGGAAATAAACTGCTAGCGCTTCAAATCAACAAGCAATAGGGATAACTTTTAACCCATTTGCATTCACTCACAGGTCAGAGGGAGGATAAATAATTTTCCAGGATAACTTAATAATTTCCAGGACATTTGACCTTTTTTTCCCCCAATTTCCATATAGAATGTACGGAAAATTGGTGAATCATTTTCCAGGTTTTCCAGGACACCTGGGAATGTCACATTTATTTATTTATGCTAATAGAGGAAATATAAAGTGCCAGGGCTCATTTATGCTAACAACTGTGGGAATAAAATATGCCACATTACATTTTCACTATCATAATTTTCCAGGACAACTTAATAATTTGACCAATTTTCTCATTTTCCATATATTTACCAAGACTGGAAAATTGGCCAATCATTTTTCCAGGTTTTCCAGGACACCTGGGAATGTGACTGTCAATGTCACATTCATTTATGCTAACAACTGTGGGAATAAAATGTGCCACATTACATTTTCATTATCATAATTTTCCAGGACAACTTTATAATTTCCAGGACATTTGACCTTTTGTTCTCATGTTTTCCATGACTGGAGATTTAGTCAATAATGTTCCAGGTTTTCCAGGTTACCTGGGAATGTGACTGTCAATGTCACATTCATTTATCGTAACACCAATGGGAATAAAAAATGCCAGCAGGTCAAATGAACAAGGAGTAGGGATAACTTAACCCATTTGCATGCACTTGACCTTTTTTTTCCCTCATTTTCCAAGACTGGAAAATTGGCCAATCATATTCCAGGTTTTCCAGGTTACCTGGGAATGTGACTGTCAATGTCACATTTATTTATGCTAACAACTGAATCATAATTTTCCAGGACAACTCAATAATTTCAAGGTCATTTGACCATTTTTCTCATTTTCCATAAATTTTCCATGACAGGAAAATTAGTCAATCAGTTTCCAGGTTTTCCAGGTTACCTGGGAATGTGACTGTCAATGTCACATTCATTTATGCTAACAACAGTGGGAATAAAATGTGCCACATTACATTTTCATTATCATAATTTTCCAGGACAACTTTATAATTTCCAGGACATTTGACCTTTTGTTCTCATGTTTTCCATGACTGGAGATTTAGTCGATAATTTTCCAGGTTTTCCAGGTTACCTGGGAATGTGACTGTCAATGTCACATTTATTTATGCTAACAACTGAATCATAATTTTCCAGGACAACTCAATAATTTCAAGGTCATTTGACCATTTTTCTCATTTTCCATATATTTTCCATGACAGGAAATTTAGTCAATCATTTTCCAGGTTTTCCAGGACACCTGGGAATGTGACTGTTAATGCCACATTCATTTATGCTAACAACAGTGGGAATAAAAAATGCCAGCAGTTCAAATGAACAAGCAATAGGGATAACTTAACCCATTTGCATGCACTTGACCTTTTTTTCCCTCATTTTCCATGACAGGAAAATTGGCCAATCATATTCCAGGTTTTCCAGGTGTGTGTTTCTGCCAAGACCACAGTCGGCGAAACCAATTAACTGGCATTTTGAAAACCTCAAGACCTTTCATGGGTTTCAACAGTCAATACGTGACGAAACAGAAGAGAAAAACGATCAATGCTGCTTGTAAGTTCTACAAAATAAAAAAAAAGAATCCCGCAGCTAAACTGTTGTTTTTTTTGTTTTTTTTTTTCTTGCTCTCAGTTTCAGTCACGGCGGCTTTGATATATCGAACACGAGCCTCCAAGGAGCGGCTTTGCTTTGGATCCGTTCGTGTACCCGAGGCGGCGGGGGAGTAACTGGAGAGGCTGCTGGGGGTTTTGTTGAATAGGCATGAGGCTGAGGGGCCGCTGGCAGCAGGATCAAACACACAGGGGCCAGTCCTCATTAAAGAGGCCAGGCCTACGGGGGTAGGGGGGTGGGGGGGTTCCTGTTTATGTGATGATGGTCTGATCCAGACAATGGATATAAAAAATGGTGGTTTCTGACAGCGAGAGTCACGCCGAGCGACCCATTACTTTCAGAGCCGTGACAGCGCTCGGTGTGACGGAAAGAGGGCGAAATATAAAAGGCTGTCGTCATCAATCATCAATCGGAGGACAAAGAGAATTAAAATGACAGAGGAGGACCGGTTATTAGAGCCGAACGCGATAGAAAAATGAGATGTTGAGGCTTTTAACATACCGTAAATTACCAAAAAAAAAAAGCTGAGGTTCCAAGAACCGCCGGGTTCCCTTTAAAGGTGAATATTCAGATAAATGAACTGAGTCTGATTTATTAAATCAAGGAAGAACACATGTACGACATGTTAAAAAAAAGCTTTCACATGAATCATCCATTAGCAAAACAAGTCACAAGTTAAAAAAAATAATCGAATTAATTACAGGGTTTTGTAATTAATGCTAATGCTAATGCTAATGCTGCTAAAGGTCTCCTGATAAAGAATTAGAATTCTAGGATATTAATAAATTGTAGTGATGACTAATCAGCTGAATACAGTAAGAAGAGAAGATCTGAAATCCAATGTTTTATTGGTGAACTGTGCTTCATGAATTAAATCCAGAAGTAAAGGTCCAGCACATTAAACCAGTTAGACCAGGTGCATTATTCAGAAATGTTAAACTAATACAGAGATTCTGTTAAATAACTGTCTCAAATAGGCACTTAAGATCAATATAGCGATTAAAAATGAATAATAGTATAACACGCCTCTAAATGAGGCAAAATGAAGAACAAGACGCCAACAGGCATATTGAAGAACAAGATGCCAACAGGCAAAATGAAGAACAAGACGCCAACAGGCATATTGAAGAACAAGATGCCAACAGGCATATTGAAGAACAAGACGTCAACAGGCAAAATGAAGAACAAGACGCCAACAGGCATATTGAAGAACAAGACGCCAACAGGCAAAATGAAGAACAAGATGCCAACAGGCAAAATGAAGAACAAGATGCCAACAGGCATAATGAAGAACAATATGCCAACAGGCATATTGAAGAACGAGACGCCACAGGCATATTGAAGGACAAGACGCTAACAGGCGTATTGAAGAACAAGACGCCACAGTCATATTGAAGAACAAGACGCCAACAGGCATATTGAAGAACAAGACGCCAACAGGCATATTTCTTTAGGCCTTTCACTGAGGCCACATCTGCTGCTGACACAGCAGGTAAGTCAGGAGAACATGACATAGTTTACCAGAGGTTAAAGGTCAGAGGAACAACACCTCAACCCCAAAAGAGGATCTGTGGTTTCAGCATCAACCTCTGAAATCAAAAACCCACAGGATCTAACTTGCCTCAACATGTTTGTTCAGGCTGGAGTTGCTGCTCCTTGTTGTTGGTATTTATCGTCCTGTCTCTGTTCTTTTTATCAATAAAGTTGTCATTCAGTGACTGAAGACGCACTTGCCTCATCCTCCTGAGTCTGTTCCACGTCTGTTATTGTTGGTAATTTAACTACGGGTCCTTCAATGGGCCAAAATTCAAATGTGCAAGCATTGCCTCGCCACCGTTGATACTCATAATTAATTGTGTTAAATTTTAAAAATTTTTATGAGATACGTCCACAACACTAAAAAAGTCCAATATATGAGATAAAAAGTCTGTAAAATGAGATAAAAAGTTCAAAATATGAGAAAAAAGTCCCTAAAATTGAGTAAATTGACACTAAATTGACTAATATTTAGTCAATGTTTAGTCTTGGCCCTGGATTGGACCATTTACGGTCTGTTTCTGGCCCCCGGGCCTCATGTTTGACCCCTGCTCTACAGACTGGTGTGATTTTGCTGGTTTTGGTTACTGGTTAAAGCAGCAGAAGATGAAAACACGTCATTCTGCAGCAGAGAAACCGCTCACAGACGATGAATGAAGGTTTTACAGCAGCAGGGGTTAAACATGAGGCGCGGGGGCCAGAACTGGGCCGTTAAAGGGTCCTAAAGAGATTAAATAGTTTTAATTAGTAAATAAAACAGGAAATAACTTCACCTGCTGCTGAAGACAGGAAATATTAGTACACTCAACATAAAAAGAGATAAAATTATGACTTTTTATTGACTTTTATCTGATATTATGGACTTTTTATCTGATATTATGGACTTTTTATCTGATATTATGGACTTTTTATCTGATATTATAGACTTTTTATCTGATATTATGGACTTTTTATCTGATATTATGGACTTTTTATCTGATATTATGGACTTTTATCTGATATTATAGACTTTTTATCTGATATTATGGACTTTTTATCTGATATTAAGGACTTTTTATCTGATATTAAGGACTTTTTATCTGATATTATGGACTTTTTATCTGATATTATGGACTTTTTTTCTCATAATTCTTTGGAAAACTGCATTAAAAATACTACAAATTAATCTAATACTGAGTAGAACTCTATTGAATTGGCAGATAATTTTGCTTATTTTTAATTTCTTTCCAAAATATGAGATTAAAAAGTCAAAAATATGAGATAAAAATACAAAATTAAGATAAAAAGTCAAACTATTTAATCTTATTGTAAGAAAACAACACTAAATTAACCAAACTCAATAAAAAAAAACATAAAATAATCTAAATGATCTCAAATGGAATAAGATATTTAAAGAAAAACTTCAAGTTTCTTTACAAACATGAGCTAAAAATTCTAAATTATGAGATAAAATATTGAAAATATGAGATAAAGTCAAACTATTTGATCTTATTATAAGAAAATAAGACTAAATAATAATAATTCTACTAAATATTGGACTAATTGCACCAAAAAGAAGATATTTTCACCTGTTTAGATTTTAGTTTTTGCAGTGTAGAATATTCTTTGAACATGGAATCACACGTTTTCTCCTGTTTTCTAAGCTGCAGTTGAATAAATAGCAGCAGTATTTATACTCCACATAAAAAGGAGCAGAGAAATGTGCAGCTGCTGTTATTTATATGTAAATCTTCCAGAAATTCAGATGAAATTGCGCTGATGAATGAACTGAAGTGACTTTGACTCCACTGGTTTTTAAAGCAGCTGGAATCACAACAGCTGCAGCAGCTTTTTTTTGTTAGAACTCTGTGAGCGGCTCCATTTTTCTCAACTCAAAAGGAAATTATAGCAACAGACTGGATCCAGTTATGGTTCTGTTTTATGCCGACGGCCCCGGGGGTTTAGAGTGTTAGCAGCAGCAGCAGCAGCAGCAGCAGCACAAGACTCTCTGTCTCTATATCACTGCACCTGCTGCTGAACTGTTTCGGCAAGAAAATAGGGCTTTTATTTTGAAGGACATACAATTTATGAGGATATTTGACATGTGGGCATCACTGTCTCTAGTAGAATTTAACGTATAAATGACAACATCTACAAATCCAGACTTTTTAGGTGGAGAAATACATTATAAATATTTATATTATTAATTAAAGCTTTAATTTACAAAACAGGAGAGTTAGTGCAGGGATTTAGTGCAATTGGACAAATATTCACTGATGGTGAGACTAAAAACACTCACTGTAACACTAAAAACACTCACTGTAACACAAAAAAAACACTCCTTCTTACACAAAAAACACTCACTGTAACACAAAAAAACACTCCTTCTTACACAAAAAACACTCCTAACACAAAAAACACAAAAAACACTCCTTCTAACCTAAAAAACACTAATTTTAACACAAAAACACTCATTGTAACACAAAAAACACTCCTTCTAACCCAAAAACACTCCTTCTAACCCAAAAAAAAACACTCATTTTAACACAAAAAACACAAAAAACACTCCTCCTAACCCAAAAAACACTCCTTTTAACACAAAAAAAACACTCATTTTAACACAAAAAAACACTCATTTTAACACAAAAACACTCATTGTAATGCAAAAAACACTCCTTTTAACACAAAAAACACTCCTTTTAACACAAAAAACACTCATTTTAACACAAAAACACTCATTGTAATGCAGAAAACACTCACTGTAACACAAAAAACACTCCTTGTAAGACAAAAAACACTCCTTGTAACACAAAAACACTCATTGTAATGCAAAAAAACACTACTCCTAACACAAAAAACACAAAAAACACTCCTTCTAACCCAAAAACACTCCTTCTAACCCAAAAAACACTAATTTTAACACAAAAAACACAAAAAACACTCCTCCTAACCCAAGAAACACTCCTTTTAACACAAAAAAAACACTCATTTTAACACAAAAAACACTCATTTTAACACAAAAACACTCATTGTAATGCAAAAAACACTCCTTTTAACACAAAAAACACTCATTTTAACACAAAAAACACTCATTTTAACACAAAAACACTCATTGTAATGCAAAAAACACTCACTGTAACACAAAAATCACTCCTTGTAACACAAAAACACTCCTTGTAACACAAAAACACTCATTGTAATGCAAAAAACACTACTCCTAACAGAAAAAAACACCAAAACACTCCTCCTAACACAAAAAACACTACTCCAATTAGACAAATATTGAGTAGAATTATCTTGATTTATCTCATTTACTGGCAGATAATTGTACTTATTTCAAGTTTTTCAAAGATTTATGAAATAAAAAGTCCATAATATGAGATAAAATCCAAACAATTTTATCTTATTTTAAGAAAACAAGAGTAAATTGACCAACATTTAGTATTTTCAGCAGCGTTTTGTTATTATAGAGACTAAAGAAACCAGGAAATAACCAGAGAAGAGACGTTTTCCAAGTAACATGATTAAATATTTGACATTTCTGTAACAGAATCTTCCCAGAAACAGCCTGAAACTATATTCATGTTCTATTTATTCACCTTTATATTTATTTGGAGCGGCGGTGCCACTTTTAAGCCACTTTTCGGTGACATATCCACATTTGGCCCGAATCCACGGTCTCACACAAGGGTTTCTTGATGCCGGGGCATATTTGGACGAGGAGTTACGCCCCCGAAACAATGATCTACTGATGACAAACTGCAAATGAGCTTTGCATAGAGAGCAGCCAGATTGAATCTGTCTGTCAAACACGCAGCGTGACGCCGGGCAAAGGTCGTTTCCATTTATGAGGATTTAGAGCTGTAATGCTGCTCACACTCACTGAGGAAAACAGGACATGTGGCGGAGGATAAACCACAGCCACGAATGTCACCATCTGACGGGTGGTTAAAAAGACAGAGTTTTATTTATTCGGCTTTAAGAGTTGAAGAGAGGTTTAATAATCTGGTTATTTCCTGGTTTCTTTAGTCTTCTATAATAGTGAACTGATGGTCAACCTAAAAATACTCACTGTAACACCAGAAACACTCACTGTAACACAAGAAACACTGACTGTAACACAAAAAACACTGACTGTAACACAAGAAACACTCACTGTAACACAAGAAACACTGACTGTAACACAAAAAACACTCACTGTAACACAAGAAACACTGACTGTAACACAAGAAACACTCCTCCTAACACAAAAAACACTGACTGTAACACAAGAAACACTCCTCCTAACACAAAAAACACTCCTCCTAACACAAAAAACACTCTTTGTAACACAACAAACACTCCTCCTAACATAAAAAACACTCCTCCTAACATAAAAAACACTCCTCCTAACACAAAAAACACCCCTTGTAACACAAAAAACACCCCTTGTAACACAAAAAACACTCCTCCCAACACAAAAAACACCCCTTGTAACACAAAAAAACACTCCTCCTAACACAAAAACACTCCTCCTAACACAAAAAACACCCCTTGTAACACAAAAAACACTCCTCCTAACACAAAAACACTCCTCCTAACACAAAAAACACCCCTTGTAACACAAAAAACACCCCTTGTAACACAAAAAACACTCCTCCTAACCCAAAAAACACTCCTTCTAACACAAAAATCACTCCTCCTAACACAAAAAACACTCCTCCTAACACAAAAAACACCCCTTGTAACACAAAAAACACTCCTCCTAACACAAAAACACTCCTCCTAACACAAAAAACACCCCTTGTAACACAAAAAACACCCCTTGTAACCCAAAAAACACTCCTCCTAACACAAAAAACACTCCTTCTAACACAAAAAACACTCCTTCTAACACAAAAAACACTCCTCCTAACACAAAAAACACTCCTTCTAACACAAAAAACACTCCTCCTAACACAAAAAACACTCCTCCTAACACAAAAAACACTCCTTCTAACACAAAAAACACTCCTTCTAACACAAAAAACACTCCTCCTAACCCAAAAAACACTCCTCCTAACCCAAAAAACACTCCTTCTAACACAAAAAACACTCCTTCTAACCCCAAAAACACTCCTCTTAACCCAAAAAACACTCCTCCTAAGACAAAAAACACTCCTTGTAACACAAAAAACACTCCTCCTAAGACAAAAAACACTCCTCCTAAGACAAAAAACACTCCTCCTAACACAAAAAACACTCCTCCTAAGACAAAAAACACTCCTCCTAACACAAAAAAACACTCCTCCTAACACAAAAAACACTCCTCCTAACACAAAAAACACTCCTCCTAACACAAAAAAACACTCCTCCTAACACAAAAAACACTCCTCCTAACACAAAAAACACTCCTCCTAAGACAAAAAACACTCCTTGTAACACAAAAAACACTCCTTGTAAGACAAAAAACACCCCTCGTAACACAAAAAACACTCCTCCTAACACAAAAAACACTCCTCCTAACACAAAAAACACTCCTTGTAACACAAAAAACACTCCTTGTAACACAAAAAACACTCCTCTTAACCCAAAAAACACTCCTTCTAACATAAAAAAACACTCCTCCTAACACAAAAAACACTCCTCCTAAGACAAAAAACACTCCTTGTAACACAAAAAACACTCCTCCTAACATAAAAAACACTCCTCCTAACACAAAAACACTCATCCTAACACAAAAAACACTCCTCCTAACACAAAAATCACTCCTTCTAACCCAAAAAACACTCCTCCTAACACAAAAAACAGTCCTTCTAACACAAAAAACACTCCTTCTAACACAAAAAACACTCCTCCTAACCCAAAAAACACTCCTCCTAACACAAAAAAACACTCCTCCTAACACAAAAAACACTCCTTCTAACACAAAAAACACTCCTCCTAACCCAAAAAACACTCCTCCTAACCCAAAAAACACTCCTCCTAACACAAAAAACACTCCTTCTAACACAAAAAACACTCCTTCTAACCCCAAAAACACTCCTCTTAACCCAAAAAACACTCCTCCTAAGACAAAAAACACTCCTTGTAACACAAAAAACACTCCTCCTAAGACAAAAAACACTCCTCCTAAGACAAAAAACACTCCTCCTAAGACAAAAAACACTCCTAACACAAAAAACACTCCTTCTAACCCCAAAAACACTCCTCTTGACCCAAAAAACACTCCTCCTAACATAAAAAACACTCCTCCTAACACAAAAAAACACTCCTCCTAACACAAAAAACACTCCTCCTAACACAAAAAACACTCCTCCATAAAAAACACTCCTCCTAACACAAAAAACACTCCTCCTAAGACAAAAAACACTCCTTGTAACACAAAAAACACTCCTCCTAACATAAAAAACACTCCTCCTAACACAAAAACACTCATCCTAACACAAAAAACACTCATCCTAACCCAAAAAACACTCCTCCTAACCCAAAAAACACTCCTCCTAACCCAAAAAACACTCCTCCTAACCCAAAAAACACTCCTTCTAACACAAAAAACACTCCTCCTAACCCAAAAAACACTCCTCCTAACACAAAAAACACTCCTCCTAACCCAAAAAACACTCCTCCTAACCCAAAAAACACTCCTCCTAACACAAAAAACACTCCTTCTAACACAAAAAACACTCCTTCTAACCCCAAAAACACTCCTCTTAACCCAAAAAACACTCCTCCTAAGACAAAAAACACTCCTTGTAACACAAAAAACACTCCTCCTAACACAAAAAACACTCCTTCTAACACAAAAAACACTCCTCCTAACCCAAAAAACACTCCTCCTAACACAAAAAACACTCCTCCTAACACAAAAAACACTCCTTCTAACACAAAAAACACTCCTCCTAACACAAAAAACACTCCTCCTAACACAAAAAACACTCCTCCTAACACAAAAAACACTCCTCCTAACACAAAAAACACTCTTTGTAACACAACAAACACTCCTCCTAACATAAAAAACACTCCTCCTAACATAAAAAACACTCCTCCTAACACAAAAAACACCCCTTGTAACACAAAAAACACCCCTTGTAACACAAAAAACACTCCTCCCAACACAAAAAACACCCCTTGTAACACAAAAAACACTCCTCCTAACACAAAAACACTCCTCCTAACACAAAAAACACCCCTTGTAACACAAAAAACACTCCTCCTAACACAAAAACACTCCTCCTAACACAAAAAACACCCCTTGTAACACAAAAAACACTCCTCCTAACCCAAAAAACACTCCTTCTAACACAAAAATCACTCCTTCTAACACAAAAAACACTCCTCCTAACACAAAAAACACTCCTCCTAACACAAAAAACACTCCTTCTAACACAAAAAACACTCCTTCTAACACAAAAAACACTCCTCCTAACCCAAAAAACACTCCTCTTAACCCAAAAAACACTCCTCCTAACACAAAAACACTCCTCCTAACACAAAAAACACCCCTTGTAACACAAAAAACACTCCTCCTAACACAAAAACACTCCTCTTAACCCAAAAAACACTCCTCCTAACACAAAAACACTCCTTGTAACACAAAAAACACTCCTTGTAACACAAAAAACACTCCTCTTAACCCAAAAAACACTCCTTCTAACATAAAAAAACACTCCTCCTAACACAAAAAACACTCCTCCTAAGACAAAAAACACTCCTTGTAACACAAAAAACACTCCTCCTAACATAAAAAACACTCCTCCTAACACAAAAACACTCATCCTAACACAAAAAACACTCCTCCTAACCCAAAAAACACTCCTCCTAACCCAAAAAACACTCCTCCTAACACAAAAAACACTCCTCCTAACCCAAAAAACACTCCTCCTAACACAAAAAACACTCCTCCTAACACAAAAAACACTCCTTCTAACACAAAAAACACTCCTCCTAACCCAAAAAACACTCCTCCTAACCCAAAAAACACTCCTCCTAACACAAAAAACACTCCTTCTAACACAAAAAACACTCCTTCTAACCCCAAAAACACTCCTCTTAACCCAAAAAACACTCCTCCTAAGACAAAAAACACTCCTTGTAACACAAAAAACACTCCTCCTAAGACAAAAAACACTCCTCCTAAGACAAAAAACACTCCTCCTAAGACAAAAAACACTCCTAACACAAAAAACACTCCTTCTAACCCCAAAAACACTCCTCTTGACCCAAAAAACACTCCTCCTAACATAAAAAACACTCCTCCTAACACAAAAAAACACTCCTCCTAACACAAAAAACACTCCTCCTAACACAAAAAACACTCCTCCATAAAAAAACACTCCTCCTAACACAAAAAACACTCCTCCTAAGACAAAAAACACTCCTTGTAACACAAAAAACACTCCTCCTAACATAAAAAACACTCCTCCTAACACAAAAACACTCATCCTAACACAAAAAACACTCATCCTAACCCAAAAAACACTCCTCCTAACCCAAAAAACACTCCTCCTAACCCAAAAAACACTCCTCCTAACCCAAAAAACACTCCTTCTAACACAAAAAACACTCCTCCTAACCCAAAAAACACTCCTCCTAACACAAAAAACACTCCTCCTAACACAAAAAACACTCCTTCTAACACAAAAAACACTCCTCCTAACCCAAAAAACACTCCTCCTAACCCAAAAAACACTCCTCCTAACACAAAAAACACTCCTTCTAACACAAAAAACACTCCTTCTAACCCCAAAAACACTCCTCTTAACCCAAAAAACACTCCTCCTAAGACAAAAAACACTCCTTGTAACACAAAAAACACTCCTCCTAACACAAAAAACACTCCTTCTAACACAAAAAACACTCCTCCTAACACAAAAAACACTCCTTCTAACACAAAAAACACTCCTTCTAACCCAAAAAACACTCCTCCTAACACAAAAAACACTCCTTCTAACACAAAAAACACTCCTTGTAACACAAAAAACACTCCTCCTAACACAAAAAACACCCCTCGTAACACAAAAAACACTCCTCCTAACACAAAAAACACTCCTCCTAACACAAAAAACACTCCTTCTAACACAAAAAACACTCCTCCTAACACAAAAAACACTCCTCCTAACACAAAAAACACTCCTTCTAACACAAAAAACACTCCTCCTAACCCAAAAAACACTCCTCCTAACCCAAAAAACACTCCTCCTAAGACAAAAAACACTCCTTGTAACACAAAAAACACTCCTCCTAACACAAAAAACACTCCTTCTAACACAAAAAACACTCCTCCTAACCCAAAAAACACTCCTCCTAAGACAAAAAACACTCCTTGTAACACAAAAAACACTCCTCCTAACACAAAAAACACTCCTTCTAACACAAAAAACACTCCTCCTAACCCAAAAAACACTCCTCTTAACCCAAAAAACACTCCTCCTAAGACAAAAAACACTCCTTGTAACACAAAAAACACTCCTCCTAACACAAAAAACACTCCTTCTAACACAAAAAACACTCCTCCTAACACAAGAAACACTCCTTCTAACACAAAAAACACTCCTTCTAACCCAAAAAACACTCCTCCTAACACAAAAAACACTCCTTCTAACACAAAAAACACTCCTTGTAACACAAAAAACACTCCTCCTAACACAAAAAAACACCCCTCGTAACACAAAAAACACTCCTCCTAACACAAAAAACACTCCTCCTAACACAAAAAACACTCCTTCTAACACAAAAAACACTCCTTCTAACACAAAAAACACTCCTCCTAACACAAAAAACACTCCTCCTAACACAAAAAACACTCCTTCTAACACAAAAAACACTCCTCCTAACCCAAAAAACACTCCTCCTAGCACAAAAAACACTCCTTCTAACACAAAAAACACTCCTTCTAACCCCAAAAACACTCCTCTTAACCCAAAAAACACTCCTCCTAAGACAAAAAACACTCCTTGTAACACAAAAAACACTCCTCCTAAGACAAAAAACACTCCTCCTAAGACAAAAAACACTCCTTCTAACACAAAAAACACTCCTTCTAACCCCAAAAACACTCCTCTTGACCCAAAAAACACTCCTCCTAACATAAAAAACACTCCTCCTAACACAAAAAAACACTCCTCCTAACACAAAAAACACTCCTCCTAAGACAAAAAACACTCCTCCTAACACAAAAAACACTCCTCCTAACATAAAAAACACTCCTCCTAACACAAAAAACACTCCTCCTAAGACAAAAAACACTCCTCCTAACATAAAAAACACTCCTCCTAACACAAAAAAACACTCCTCCTAACACAAAAAACACTCCTCCTAACACAAAAAACACTCCTCCTAACACAAAAAACACTCCTTCTAACCCCAAAAACACTCCTCTTGACCCAAAAAACACTCCTCCTAACATAAAAAACACTCCTCCTAACACAAAAAAACACTCCTCCTAACACAAAAAACACTCCTCCTAAGACAAAAAACACTCCTCCTAACACAAAAAACACTCCTCCTAACATAAAAAACACTCCTCCTAACACAAAAAACACTCCTCCTAAGACAAAAAACACTCCTCCTAACATAAAAAACACTCCTCCTAACACAAAAAAACACTCCTCCTAACACAAAAAACACTCCTCCTAACACAAAAAACACTCCTCCTAAGACAAAAAACACTCCTTCTAACACAAAAAACACTCCTTCTAACCCCAAAAACACTCCTCTTGACCCAAAAAACACTCCTCCTAACATAAAAAACACTCCTCCTAACACAAAAAAACACTCCTCCTAACACAAAAAACACTCCTCCTAAGACAAAAAACACTCCTCCTAACACAAAAAACACTCCTCCTAACATAAAAAACACTCCTCCTAACACAAAAAACACTCCTCCTAAGACAAAAAACACTCCTCCTAACATAAAAAACACTCCTCCTAACACAAAAAAACACTCCTCCTAACACAAAAAACACTCCTCCTAACACAAAAAACACTCCTCCTAACACAAAAAACACTCCTTCTAACCCCAAAAACACTCCTCTTGACCCAAAAAACACTCCTCCTAACATAAAAAACACTCCTCCTAACACAAAAAAACACTCCTCCTAACACAAAAAACACTCCTCCTAAGACAAAAAACACTCCTCCTAACACAAAAAACACTCCTCCTAACATAAAAAACACTCCTCCTAACACAAAAAACACTCCTCCTAAGACAAAAAACACTCCTCCTAACATAAAAAACACTCCTCCTAACACAAAAAAACACTCCTCCTAACACAAAAAACACTCCTCCTAACACAAAAAACACTCCTCCTAAGACAAAAAACACTCCTTGTAACACAAAAAACACTCCTTGTAAGACAAAAAACACTCCTCGTAACACAAAAAACACTCCTTGGAACACAAAAAACACTCCTCCTAACATAAAAAACACTCCTCCTAACACAAAAAACACTCCTCCTAACACAAAAAACACTCCTCCTAACACAAAAAACACTCCTCCTAAGAGTGAGAGTTATTAGGAAATAATCCGAGAAGAGAAGCTGGAACCAGAGAATTTGGACATTTTCTTCTTAAAAACTGACTTAATCGATTCATCGATTATCAGAAATAGCTGGAGATTAATTTTATCGTTAGTTTAACTAATCGATTCAGAATCTCCAGGAGCTAACAGCTAATCCAGAAGCTCCTCAGATTCCATTAGCAGGAATTATATCTCCTATAGGAGCATCATTCACATCTTTAAACAGACGATTAGACTGAAATCATAAACTCCTCTTGCAGCGTGTTCTGAAATAAACCTACAGCGATAAACAACCAACACAGAGATCCACCAGTCTCAGCTGTCATTAGCTTTTAGCAGCTTATCTTCATTGTGCTGGTTGAAGCTTCCTCAGAGAGAGAGGCAGCTCTGATTTGAATAGGAAAGAGGTGCTATCGTCAGGATCACTAAAAGTCATTTCACGCCCCAGTGTGTGTCAGCTCCTATTAGCTGGAACAGCAGAGCGCTGCTATCTCTGCTGCTAAAGCCGCAGATGAAGCTCGTGTGAGGGTCATTAACAGCAGCCAGAACCACACTGAAGACAGTCCACTGTTCAATACTATTCAATAAGTCTCAGCAGGATTTCACTGGGTTTTTGTGATTTTGTGATATTGTGGAGGTATTTCCTTATAATTTGCAAGGAATTTTGCGCTGTTTTTGTACTTACTTGTAAATCAAAGGTCTAAATAGGCTTAAGATATAAATATAAAGAGAACAACACTGATGCTGTGTTCCAGATCGTGTATTTCTGCCCTTATACTTAATATTTTAAGTATATAAGCGTGGGAGACATCTACAGAGATGATAACAGCGTACATTTCTCAAAAAAACACTCATTGTAACATAAAAAACACTCAGTGTAACACAAAAAACACTCACTGTAACATAAAAAACACTCACTGTAACATAAAAAACACTTGTAACATAAAAAACACTCACTGTAACATAAAAAACACTCAGTGTAACATAAAAAACACTCACTGTAACAAAAAACATTCACTTTAACATTGTAACATGAAAACACTCCTAACAAAAACAAACACACACTCACTGAAATCCAAAAAACACTCCTCCTAACACAAAAAACACTCACTGTAATAAAAAACACTCCTCCCAAGACAAAAAACACTCATTGTAACACAAAAAACACTCCTCCTAACCAAAAAAACACTCCTCCTAACCAAAAAAACACTCCTCCTAATATAAAAAAACACTCATCCTAACAAAAAAAACACTCCTCCTAACAAAAAAACACTCCTCCTAACCAAAAAAACACTCCTCCTAACAAAAAAACACTCCTCCTAACATAAAAAACACTCCTCCTAACCAAAAAACACTCCTCCTAATACAAAAAAACACTCCTCCTAACCAAAAAAAAACACTCCTCCTAATATAAAAAACACTCCTCCTAATACAAAAAACACTCCTCCTAACAAAAAAAACACTCCTCCTAATACAAAAAACACTCCTCCTAATACAAAAAACACTCCTCCTAACAAAAAAAACACTCCTCCTAACCAAAAAAACACTCCTCCTAACCAAAAAAACACTCCTCCTAATATAAAAAACACTCCTCCTAACAAAAAAAGCACTCCTCCTAACAAAAAAAACACTCCTCCTAACATAAAAAACACTCCTCCTAACAAAAAAAACACTCCTCCTAACATAAAAAACACTCCTCCTAACATAAAAAAACACTCCTAACAAAAAAAACACTCCTCCTAACATAAAAAAACACTCCTCCTAACATAAAAAACACTCCTAACAAAAAAAAACACTCCTCCTAACATAAAAAACACTCCTCCTAACATAAAAAAACACTCCTCCTAACACAAAAAACACTCCTCCTAATACAAAAAAACAGTCCTCCTAACACAAAAAACACTTACTGTAACACAAAAAACACTCCTCCTAACAAAAACAACACTCACTGTAAAAAAACACTCCTCCTAAGACAAAAACACTCACTGTAACACAAAAAACTCTCATTGTAACATGACAAACACACATCAACAGTATAATACAATGTTCTTTCAATCGGTTGCCAAGTGTCAGTGATCAGGGCTCCTTGTCTGTAAAAACTTGTAGTAGAAGAAGAAGAAGTATTTGGGGCTTATTTTGCAATAATTATGCATTATATATTATAATATATAATCGTTGTATATTGATGATTATTATTATCGCAACAATCTGGAGGGACTGGGAACTGGACAGAGGTTTTCGTAGTTTCTCGTTTCTTTGACGAGTCCAGACCATGAGGCTCTGATCTGTGTCAGGCCTCGTTAGGCCAACGAGGCTCCAACCCTCAGATGATTCATTAGGGAAACATTACATAAGTGTGTGTGTGCTGCACAATAAGCTGACTGTTGTCCAGTCCATGGACTGGATCAGTGCTTCTCAAAGATTTCAACATCAACGACCTTTAAACTCACAAAAACTAGACCTTGGAACCCGTCTGGTAATTTCCCATCAGTTTACTATTATAGAGACTAAAGAAACCAGGAAATAATCAGAGAAGAGAAGCTGGAACCAGAGAATTTGGACATTTTATTTTTGAAAAATGACTCAAATCGATTATTAAAATAGTTGAGGATTAATCTGAAGTTGTCTGTCAGGTTAGTGGATTATATATTATAGTAATTGAGGATATAAATGAAGATTAATTTAATAGTTTATCAGAATAGTTGGTTATATAGAGGTTCCCAACATTGTTACATTAAATATATCAACTATAGCCTTTAATACTTAGGATTTTTGTAACTTTTGGGATTAGAACAATGATTTTTCCTTCACTTTTGCTTCTCCACTGGTGGATCTGGACCAAATATACACATTTTTGTTTTGTCCACAACCCAAAGATCATCAGTTTATTATTATAGAGACTAAAGAAACCAGGAAATAATCAGAGAAGAGAAGCTGGAACCAGAGAATTTGGACGTTTTATTTTGAAAAACGACTCAAATCGATTATTAAAATAGTTGACTATTAATCTTAAATTGTCTGTCAGGTTAGTGGATTATATATTATAGTAATTGAGGATATAAATGAAGATTAATTTAATAGTTTATCAGAATAGTTGGTTATATAGAGGTTCCCAACATTGTTACATTAAATATATCAACTATAGCCTTTAATCCTTAGAATTTTTGTAACTTTTGGGATTAGAACAATGAGTTTTCCTTCACTTTTGCTTCTCCACTGGTGGATCTGGACCAAATTTACACACTTTTTTTTTTGTCCAGACCAAAAGATCATCAGTTTATTATTATAGAGACTAAAGAAACCAGGAAATAATCAGAGAAGAGAAGCTGGAACCAGAGAATTTGGACGTTTTCTTCTTTAAAAAGTGACTCAAATCGATTGATATCTAATCGATTAATCAACTAATCGCTGCAGCTTCAGTTGTTACTTCTACTGCAGTAAATGAGGCGAATACGTCTCCATCCACCTGATAATTAAGCTGCTTCCTCTCAGTTCTTTGCATAAATCAATCGTTGATGTTGATGACTTCTCAGGAATCACACCAACAATTGCCTCGATAGCATCTAAACCACATTAAAAGGCTCCGTTGTCGTTATTAGGGGCCGCACTGACAACAGTGTCATTGTGGTGAGTCAGAGGTCAGAGGTCGCCACGCCTGATTATCTGATTACGACGCTCACTTCTCCTCTTTGCCTTTTTCTGCTTTTAAAGGCCCCAGAGGTCACGTCGAGGGTCAAGGCCTCCTCCCAGTGGAGAGATTGACGTCTGCTGCAGGGGCGTGCACAGATATTTTAAAGGACCCGGGGCGAAAAGGAAAAAAAGGGGCACCTAGAGTATGAACTGTTCATTTTTAAGACTTTGTAGAGAGGATCAGTGATCAGAAGGATATCATTTCCTGTGTTTCTGTTGCTTTTTAACACCAAATCAGTGCCAGAAATTCACCACCCAAAAGGGCACTTTAGTGAATGTTTATATGCACTTTTATCCATTTAAAAGGGGCACTTTAATGCATGTTTTGGCATTTAAAAAAAGAGTACTTTAGTCCATATTTGGACTATTATAAAAGGGGCACTTTCATGCATGTTTAGACATTTAAAAGGGACACTTTATTGCATGTATTGACATTTAAAAAAAGAGTACTTTAGTCCATGTTTAGACTATTATAAAAGGGGCACTTTAGTCCATGTTTAGACTATTATAAAAGGGGCACTTTAGTCCATGTTTAGACTATTATAAAAGGGGCACTATAGTCTATGTTTAGAATATTATAAAAGGGGCACTTTAGTCCATGTTTAGACTATTATAAAAGGGCCACTTCAGTGCACATTTAGACATTTAAAATTGAACTTAAGTCCATGTTTAGACATTTAAAAGACAATTTTTAAAGGGCACTACAATGCATATTTAGACTTAGAAAATGGGTACTTTAGTGCACAATTAGACATTTATAAAAGGGGCACTTTCATGCATGTTTAGACATTTAAAAAAAGAATACTTCAGGCCATGTTTAGACTATTATAAAAGTGTCACTTCAGTGCATGTTTAGACTTATAAAACGGGTATTTTAATACACAGTAATACATTTATAAAAGGGGCACTTTAGTGCATGTTTAGCCATTTAAAATTGAACTTTAGTGCATGTTTAGATATTTAAAAGGCCACTCCACTGTGTGTTTAGATGTTTAAAAAGGCATTTCAGTGCTTGGTTAGATGTTTAAAAGGGGCACTTTAGTGCATTTTTAGACATTTACATGTGCCCATTGTGCCCAATGCGCCCAATATTGCCAGTTTAGACATTTAAAAGGCCATTTCACTGTGTTTAAAAAGGTACTTCACCTGGTTAGATGTTTAAAAGGGCACTTTAGTACAGTTTTAGATGTTTAAAAGGCTCTTTAGTGCATGATTAGATGTTTAAAAGGGCATTTTAGTACAGTTTTAGATGTTTAAAAGGCTCTTTAGTGCATGATTAGATGTTTAAAAGGGCATTTTAGTACAGTTTTAGATGTTTAAAAGGCTCTTTAGTGCATGTTTAGATGTTTAAAAGGGCACGTTAGAACAGTTTTAGATGTTTAAAGGCTCTTTAGTGCATGGTTAGATGTTTAAAAGGGCACTTTAGTACAGTTTTATATGTTTAAAGGCTCTTTAGTGCATGTTTAGATGTTTAAAGGGGCACTTTAGTACAGTTTTAGATGTTTAAAAGGCTCTTTAGTGCATGATTAGATGTTTAAAAGGGCACTTTAGTACAGTTTTAGATGTTTAAAAGGCTCTTTAGTGCATGTTTAGATGTTTAAAAGGGCACGTTAGAACAGTTTTAGATGTTTAAAGGCTCTTTAGTGCATGGTTAGATGTTTAAAAGGCTCTTTAGTGCATGTTTAGATGTTTAAAAGGGCACGTTAGAACAGTTTTAGATGTTTAAAGGCTCTTTAGTGCATGGTTAGATGTTTAAAAGGGCACTTTAGTACAGTTTTATATGTTTAAAGGCTCTTTAGTGCATGTTTAGATGTTTAAAGGGGCACTTTAGTACAGTTTTAGATGTTTAAAAGGCTCTTTAGTGCATGATTAGATGTTTAAAAGGGCACTTTAGTACAGTTTTAGATGTTTAAAAGGCTCTTTAGTGCATGTTTAGATGTTTAAAAGGGCACGTTAGAACAGTTTTAGATGTTTAAAGGCTCTTTAGTGCATGGTTAGATGTTTAAAAGGCTCTTTAGTGCATGTTTAGATGTTTAAAAGGGCACGTTAGAACAGTTTTAGATGTTTAAAGGCTCTTTAGTGCATGGTTAGATGTTTAAAAGGGCACTTTAATAGAGGTTTAGATGTTTAAAAGGCTCTTTAGTGCATGGTTAGATGTTTAAAAGGGCACTTTAGTTCACATTTAGACATTTAAAAAGTGTAGTGCATGTTTAAACCTATAAAAGGGCATTTTAGGGTGTATTTTTCAACAATTAAGACACGTCTAGCCATTTTTTTCTGCTGTTTTCTAAACCGTGACAGATTCTCCACTGACACGAACCCGTTTTCCCACATTCACCTGGTCTGGTTTCCCTTGAGGCTTCATATGTGAATATTTGACGACTTCATTCTCACTTCACGTCAATCATCTATCGGGTGATTTGCAGCTTAATTTCCCCGCTGTGCCGCGGAGATACGACCGAACACGACTGAATTGCATTTCAACGCTTTTGTGATGTGAGATTTAAAAGCGGCGGCGGCTTATTCTGAAAAAAAAAAATCTCATCTGGAGCCGATGCAGCGAAGCTGTGGATTCTGATTCTGAGGAGACAAAGGGCGATAGGAGGAAAAGTCTGGGAGGATTTCACCCAGCAGCCAGTAATCAGTGGACAGGACTAATCCCCAAACAAGTGTGCCAGTGCAATCAAGTGTGTGTGTGTGTGTCTGGGGGGAACATACGTGAACAAAAAGAGCAGTCAGAGAGGAGGAAACGGAGGTGATGTGACAATAGGCGAAACTCAAGGGGACAAAAAGGGAGAGTCTGGGGAGAGGAAGACGTCTGCAGCAGAGTCTGAGATGGATCCTCCAGGCCTGAGGCGGTCTGGGTTTAACCCAGGAAGAAGCAGGCTGGAGATCAGGTTTATCTTCCCTGAACCCAACACTTCCCTCACTGTCATTTCATGAGCAATAATTTCACCTGCAGCAGCGCTGGGGAAAAAAAACGAGCGAGAAAAAGCTGATCAAATAAAATTCTGGTGCTGTGATGGTGGGAAATAGGAGCTGTGCACATCTAGAGAGACGGGAAATAAGAAAAAAACTAAAAACACACTGACAAAAATATTAAATATCATAAAAGTGCCCTTTTTAAATGTGTAAACATGCATTAAAGTGCCCTTTTTAAATGTGTAAACATGCACTAAAGTGCTGTTTTTAAACGTGTATTTGTGCACTAAAGTGCCCTTATATGTTTGAATATGCACTAGACATGCATTAAATGTAAATGTGCACAAAAGTGCCCTTTTTAAACATCTAAAGTGCCTTTTTAAACATGCACGTCTTTTTAAAACGTCTACATTTTTTAAGTGTCTAAATGTGCACTTTTTAAATGTCTAAATATAGATTAAAGTGCCCTTTTAAGTGTTTAAAACGTGCACTAAAGTGCCCTTTATCGCGTCTAAATTTATACTAAAGTGCCCTTTAAACATCTAAACATGCACTGAAAGGTCCTTTTTAACACTCTAAAATGTATTTTTCTTAATATAGACTAAAGTGCCCTTTTAAGTGTTTAAACGTGCACTAAAGTGCCCTTTATCATGTCTAAATGTACAAAGTGCCTAAACATGTCTAAATGTGCACTTTTTAAATGTGTAAATATAGACTTAAGTGCCCTTTTAAAAGTCTAAACATGCACTAAAGTCCTCTTTTTAAATGTGTATTTGTGCACTAAAGTGCCCTTATATAGTTGAATATGCACTAAATGCCCATTTTAAACGTCTAAACGTGCACTAGCGTGCCCTTTCTAAAGGTCTAAAAGTGCACTAACGTGTCTTTTAAAATGTCTAAATGCATTTTTAAACATCTAAAGTGCACATGCTAACATGCACTTAACGTTTTAAACATTTTTAAGTGTCTAAATGTGCACCTTTTAAATGTCTTAATAAAGACTAAAGTGCTCTTTTAAGTTTTTAAATGTGCACTAAAGTGCCCTTTAAAACTCTTAAGTGTATTTATCTTAATACAGACTGTGTAAGTGTCCTTTTAAACATCTAAATGTGCAGTAGAAGTGTCTTTTTAAATGTCTTAATATAGACTAAAGTGCCCTTTTAAGTGTTTAAACGTGCACTAAAGTGCCCTTTATCATATCTAAATGTACAAAGTGCCTAAACATTTTAAGTGTCTAAATGTGCACTTTTTAAATGTGTAAATATAGACTAAAGTGCCCTTTTTAAATGTCTAAACATGCACTAAAGTGCCCTTTGTAAAGGTCTAAAAGTATGCTAAAGTGGCTTTTAAAATCTCTAAATGTGCACAAAAGTGCCATTTTTAAACATCTAAAGTGCAAACATGCACGTCATCTACATTTTTTAAGTGTGCACCTTTTAAATGTCTTAATATAGACTAAAGTGCCCTTTTAAGTGTTTAAACATGCACTAAAGTTCCCTTTATCATGTCTAAATGTACACTAAAGTGTCCTTTTAAACATCTAAATGTGCAGTAGAAGTGTCTTTTTAAATGTCTTAATATAGACTAAAGTGCCCTTTTAAGTGTTTAAACGTGCACTAAAGTGCCCTTCATCATATCTAAATGTACAAAGTGCCTAAACATTTTAAGTGTCTAAATGTGCCCTTTTTAAATGTGTAAATATAGACTAAAGTGCCCTTTTTAAATGTGTAAATATAGACTAAAGTGCCCTTTGTAAAGATCTAAAAGTATGCTAAAGTGGCTTTTAAAATCTCTAAATGTGCACAAAAGTGCCATTTTTAAACATCTAAAGTGCATTTTTAAAAGTGTCTAAATGTGCACCTTTTAAATGTCTTGATATAGACTAAAGTGCCCTTTACCGTGTCAAAATGTACACTAAAGTGCCCTTTTAAACATCTAAATGTGCACTGAAAGGTCATTTTTAAAACTCTAAAGTGTCTTTTTAATATAAACTAAAGTGCCCTTTTAAGCATCTAAAAGGGCACGTCTAGCAGAAGAAGTGTCTTTTTAAATGCCTTAATATAGACTAAAGTGCCCTTTACCATGTCTAAATGTACTAAATGTTCCTAAACATTTTAAGTGTCTAAATGTGCACTTTTTAAATGTATAAATATAGACTAAAGTGCCCTTTTTAAATGTCTAAACATGCACTAAAGTGCCCTTTGTAAAGGTCAAAAAGTATGCTAATGTGGCTTTTAAAATGTCTAAATGTGCACAAAAGTGCCCTTTTTAAACATCTAAAGTGCCTTTTTAAAAGTGTCTAAATGTGCACCTTTTAAATGTCTTAATATAGACTAAAGTGCCCTTTACCGTGTCAAAATGTACACTAAAGTGCCCTTTTAAACATCTAAATGTGCACTGAAAGGTCATTTTTAAAACTCTAAAGTGTCTTTTTAATATAAACTAAAGTGCCCTTTTAAGCATCTAAAAAGGCACGTCTAGCAGAAGAAGTGTCTTTTTAAATGCCTTAATATAGACTAAAGTGCCCTTTACCATGTCTAAATGTACTAAATGTTCCTAAACATTTTAAGTGTCTAAATGTGCACTTTTTAAATGTGTAAATATAGACTAGTGCCCTAAAGTGTTTAAACATGCACTAAAGTGCACTGTATTATGTCTAAATGTACACTAAAGTGCCCTTTTAAACAACTAAATGTGCACGGAAACCTTTTTAATACTCTAAAGTGTCTTTTTATTAATATAGACTAAAGTGCCCTTTTAAAAATATAAACATGCATTAAAGGGTCCTTTTTAAAACTCTAAAGTGTCTTTTTCAATGTCTAAATATAGACTAAAGTGCCCTTTAAAACACCTAAATGTGCATTAAAGTGCCCTTTGTTTAAATGTGCACTAAAATTCCCTTTTAAATGAGCAGCAGTGCACTTTATGGGGGGGGATAAGTGTCTAAATGTGCATTAAACTACTATTTTTAAACATCTACACATGCACTAAGTTGCCCTTTTTAAATATCTAAAGTGCCTAAACTTTTTAAGTGTCTAAAGTGCCCTTTTAAAATGTCTAAATATGCACTTAAGTGCCCTTTTTAAACATCTAAAGTGCCTTTTTAAATGTGCATTAAGTGCTTTTTTGAACGAATCCTTTTAAGCATCTAAATGAAACATGATATAACATTTTTTGCTGGTGATTCACAGTCTGCAGGAGTCTTTTCTTTCCTTATTTTAACATTTGTGTGTCTCCAACAGTTTTAATGACTCGTCCTCCCTCTGGTTCATTAGTGACGTGTCCTGCTTCGCTCCAGGCTGTTTTTACTGGTTTTTACTGCTGCTGCTAAGTGTTTTTTTTCTGCTGATCCCATCAGCCGCTCATCAAACGCTGGCGAGAGGTGGGCATAAAAACCACGCTCCCATTCCTCCCCATCGCCTCAGGAGACGCCATGGCAACCGGGCGGAAAAAAGAAATGGATGCCATGCTCTGGCATCCATTGTGAAATGTCTGTAGATAACTCCCTTCATCGCTATCATCATCTCCAGACGTGAGGCTTCAAAACTCCCGAGTTACAATTAAAATCTGGATCTACAGATCTGGCATCCCTACGTTTCCATCCCTACGTTCAAGCACGTCGCGGCGACTCTCTCGCACTCGCTGCCACAAAAGCCTGATTGTTTGAGGCTTGAATTAAGTGGAAAACGCTGTGGGTGTTTCACAGGAAAAAAAAGAAAAGATGACTCTCTCTGTTTCTCTCTCTCTAGGGAATCCTGACATCACACAGGACGAGTGTTCTGCTGGGTTTTTATCAGGAAAGTGGTCAGTAAATAACGCCGGCGTGCTGGGTGGCATTCTGGAGGTGGCCACTGGTCACGGAAAAAAGCTGTGAGAAAGGAATTTAATTCATTCTTCTTTGAGTTGGCAAGAATTATGGTGAAAAACGGGCAAAAAAATAAGATTTTAGGTCGTTTAACTGTGTTTTAGCAGCTTCAAACTTCTTGTTTTAACTTGATAAAGTCCTAAACCTCCTGATTCTGGTTCAGCATTGAGTTTTATTTATAAATCACATGAGAAAACCTCAACTCCAACATGAAATGAAATATTTTGATCGGTAGTAAAACACAATGTTAGTGTTACAGCAAAAGTCAAAGTAAATAAAAGTCAGAAATATGAGTGAAAAAGTCAAAAAATATGAGAAAAAGTCAGAAATGTGACATAAAAAGTCAAAAATAAGAGATAAAAAGTCAAAAATATGAGATAAAAAGTCAAAAATGAGAAAAAAAAGTCATAAATATGAGAAAAAGTGAGAAATACGAGATAAAAAGTAAAAAAATTTGAGATAAAAAGTCAAAAATAAGAGAAAAAAAGTCATAAATATGACCTTGAAAGTCAAAAATATGATAAAAAGTCAGAAACATGAGAGAAAAAGTCAAAAAATTTTAGATAAAAAGTCAGAAATAAGAGATAAAAGTCAGAAATATGAGCAAAAATGTGACGTCTCCATATATTTATATTAAACTAGTAGTGACGTCTCCATATATTTATATTAAACTAGTAGTGACGTCTCCATATATTTATATTAAACTAGTAGTGATGTCTCCATATATTTATATTAAACTAGTAGTGATGACGTCTCCATATATTTATATTAAACTAGTAGCGACGTCTCCATATATTTATATTAAACTAGTAGTGATGACGTCTCCATATATTTATATTAAACTAGTAGTGACGTCTCCATATATTTATATTAAACTAGTAGTGACGTCTCCATATATTTATATTAAACTAGTGATGACGTCTCCATATATTTATATTAAACTAGTAGTGACGTCTCCATATATTTATATTAAACTAGTAGTGACGTCTCCATATATTTATATTAAACTAGTAGTGACGACGTCTCCATATATTTATATTAAACCAGTAGTGATGTCTCCATATATTTATATTAAACTAGTAGTGACGTCTCCATATATTTATATTAAACTAGTAGTGACGACGTCTCCATATATTTATATTAAACTAGTAGTGACGTCTCCATATATTTATATTAAACTAGTAGTGATGTCTCCATATATTTATATTAAACTAGTAGTGACGTCTCCATATATTTATATTAAACTAGTAGTGACGTCTCCATATATTTATATTAAACTAGTAGTGATGTCTCCATATATTTATATTAAACTAGTAGTGATGTCTCCATATATTTATATTAAACTAGTAGTGACGTCTCCATATATTTATATTAAACTAGTAGTGACGTCTCCATATATTTATATTAAACTAGTAGTGACGTCTCCATATATTTATATTAAACTAGTAGTGACGTCTCCATATATTTATATTAAACTAGTAGTGATGACGTCTCCATATATTTATATTAAACTAGTAGTGATGTCTCCATATATTTATATTAAACTAGTAGTGACGTCTCCATATATTTATATTAAACTAGTAGTGATGACGTCTCCATATATTTATATTAAACTAGTAGTGATGTCTCCATATATTTATATTAAACTAGTAGTGATGTCTCCATATATTTATATTAAACTAGTAGTGACGTCTCCATATATTTATATTAAACTAGTAGTGACGTCTCCATATATTTATATTAAACTAGTAGTGATGTCTCCATATATTTATATTAAACCAGTAGTGATGACGTCTCCATATATTTATATTAAACTAGTAGTGATGTCTCCATATATTTATATTAAACTAGTAGTGATGTCTCCATATATTTATATTAAACTAGTAGTGACGTCTCCATATATTTATATTAAACTAGTAGTGACGTCTCCATATATTTATATTAAACTAGTAGTGATGTCTCCATATATTTATATTAAACTAGTAGTGATGACGTCTCCATATATTTATATTAAACTAGTAGTGACGTCTCCATATATTTATATTAAACTAGTAGTGACGTCTCCATATATTTATATTAAACCAGTAGTGATGTCTCCATATATTTATATTAAACTAGTAGTGACGTCTCCATATATTTATATTAAACCAGTAGTGATGTCTCCATATATTTATATTAAACTAGTAGTGACGTCTCCATATATTTATATTAAACTAGTAGTGACGTCTCCATATATTTATATTAAACCAGTAGTGATGACGTCTCCATATATTTATATTAAACTAGTAGTGACGTCTCCATATATTTATATTAAACTAGTAGTGACGTCTCCATATATTTATATTAAACCAGTAGTGATGACGTCTCCATATATTTATATTAAACTAGTAGTGACGTCTCCATATATTTATATTAAACTAGTAGTGACGTCTCCATATATTTATATTAAACTAGTAGTGACGACGTCTCCATATATTTATATTAAACTAGTAGTGATGTCTCCATATATTTATATTAAACTAGTAGTGACGTCTCCATATATTTATATTAAACTAGTAGTGACGTCTCCATATATTTATATTAAACTAGTAGTGACGTCTCCATATATTTATATTAAACTAGTAGTGACGTCTCCATATATTTATATTAAACTAGTAGTGACGTCTCCATATATTTATATTAAACTAGTAGTGACGTCTCCATATATTTATATTAAACTAGTAGTGACGTCTCCATATATTTATATTAAACTAGTAGTGACGTCTCCATATATTTATATTAAACTAGTAGTGACGTCTCCATATATTTATATTAAACTAGTAGTGACGTCTCCATATATTTATATTAAACTAGTAGTGACGTCTCCATATATTTATATTAAACTAGTAGTGACGTCTCCATATATTTATATTAAACTAGTAGTGACGTCTCCATATATTTATATTAAACTAGTAGTGACGTCTCCATATATTTATATTAAACTAGTAGTGACGTCTCCATATATTTATATTAAACCAGTAGTGATGTCTCCATATATTTATATTAAACTAGTAGTGACGTCTCCATATATTTATATTAAACTAGTAGTGACGTCTCCATATATTTATATTAAACCAGTAGTGATGACGTCTCCATATATTTATATTAAACTAGTAGTGACGTCTCCATATATTTATATTAAACCAGTAGTGATGACGTCTCCATATATTTATATTAAACTAGTAGTGACGTCTCCATATATTTATATTAAACCAGTAGTGATGACGTCTCCATATATTTATATTAAACTAGTAGTGACGTCTCCATATATTTATATTAAACTAGTAGTGACGTCTCCATATATTTATATTAAACTAGTAGTGACGACGTCTCCATATATTTATATTAAACTAGTAGTGACGACGTCTCCATATATTTATATTAAACTAGTAGTGACGTCTCCATATATTTATATTAAACTAGTAGTGACGTCTCCATATATTTATATTAAACTAGTAGTGACGTCTCCATATATTTATATTAAACTAGTAGTGACGTCTCCATATATTTATATTAAACTAGTAGTGACGTCTCCATATATTTATATTAAACTAGTAGTGACGTCTCCATATATTTATATTAAACTAGTAGTGACGTCTCCATATATTTATATTAAACTAGTAGTGACGTCTCCATATATTTATATTAAACTAGTAGTGACGTCTCCATATATTTATATTAAACTAGTAGTGACGTCTCCATATATTTATATTAAACTAGTAGTGACGTCTCCATATATTTATATTAAACTAGTAGTGACGTCTCCATATATTTATATTAAACTAGTAGTGACGTCTCCATATATTTATATTAAACTAGTAGTGACGTCTCCATATATTTATATTAAACTAGTAGTGACGTCTCCATATATTTATATTAAACTAGTAGTGACGTCTCCATATATTTATATTAAACTAGTAGTGACGTCTCCATATATTTATATTAAACTAGTAGTGACGTCTCCATATATTTATATTAAACTAGTAGTGACGTCTCCATATATTTATATTAAACTAGTAGTGACGTCTCCATATATTTATATTAAACTAGTAGTGACGTCTCCATATATTTATATTAAACTAGTAGTGACGTCTCCATATATTTATATTAAACTAGTAGTGACGTCTCCATATATTTATATTAAACTAGTAGTGACGTCTCCATATATTTATATTAAACTAGTAGTGACGTCTCCATATATTTATATTAAACTAGTAGTGACGTCTCCATATATTTATATTAAACTAGTAGTGACGTCTCCATATATTTATATTAAACTAGTAGTGACGTCTCCATATATTTATATTAAACTAGTAGTGACGTCTCCATATATTTATATTAAACTAGTAGTGACGTCTCCATATATTTATATTAAACTAGTAGTGACGTCTCCATATATTTATATTAAACTAGTAGTGACGTCTCCATATATTTATATTAAACTAGTAGTGACGTCTCCATATATTTATATTAAACTAGTAGTGACGTCTCCATATATTTATATTAAACTAGTAGTGACGTCTCCATATATTTATATTAAACTAGTAGTGACGTCTCCATATATTTATATTAAACTAGTAGTGACGTCTCCATATATTTATATTAAACTAGTAGTGACGTCTCCATATATTTATATTAAACTAGTAGTGACGTCTCCATATATTTATATTAAACTAGTAGTGACGTCTCCATATATTTATATTAAACTAGTAGTGACGTCTCCATATATTTATATTAAACTAGTAGTGACGTCTCCATATATTTATATTAAACTAGTAGTGACGTCTCCATATATTTATATTAAACTAGTAGTGACGTCTCCATATATTTATATTAAACTAGTAGTGACGTCTCCATATATTTATATTAAACTAGTAGTGACGTCTCCATATATTTATATTAAACTAGTAGTGACGTCTCCATATATTTATATTAAACTAGTAGTGACGTCTCCATATATTTATATTAAACTAGTAGTGACGTCTCCATATATTTATATTAAACTAGTAGTGACGTCTCCATATATTTATATTAAACTAGTAGTGACGTCTCCATATATTTATATTAAACTAGTAGTGACGTCTCCATATATTTATATTAAACTAGTAGTGACGTCTCCATATATTTATATTAAACTAGTAGTGACGTCTCCATATATTTATATTAAACTAGTAGTGACGTCTCCATATATTTATATTAAATATATAAATATATAGTGGCTCCTTTCCTCCCAGTGTTTATAACAGCAGTAATTACACTGTCTGTAATTACACCGTCTAACGAGGCGTCTGCTGCAGTCAAACCACCGGTGTTTGATGATGCTTCTGGGAAATCTCCCACCACAGGTACGGTTGTTGTTTTACTTCTATTTATTTATTTATTTGTTGTTTTTTTTCTCATCAGTCAGTCTCTTTCATTCTCTCCCCCTGAGTTTCCTCCACTCACCTACAAACCAACACAGCTTCCAATTAACAGAGAGGCAGCCTGATGTTAGCTTTGATGCTAACACATGCTCGTTCCCATGCGTGTGTGTGTGTGTGTGTGTGTGTGTGTGTGTGTGTGTGTGCTGTTTCAGCCACATCTTAATGTGGCTGAAACAGGAGAAACAGGAAGGTAGAAGGTGTTCTGTACCATTTAAATCACTATGAGTGTATATATATTTGAGTTTAAATTGCTGATTTATGCATAAATAGCAAATAAAGAAACCCTGCACCTTTAAATGTATTGACTAAAGTACAATTATCAGCGACTTATACTTTAATATTTTAATTTAATAAGTAAATTTATGCTCCAATAATACATTTTTCCTCACTGTAACACTTTAAATTGGGGCAGTTTAAATAATTTACACTTTTACTTTAGATATTTTAGGTATTTATTTAAGTATTTAAGTCCAGAATCTTTATGGATGTAGAGATATTTCAGGTTTATTAACATTTAGAGCAGGAAAACTGAGAAATAAGGTTAAATACAGACAAAAAATAATTTTAACTATGGTTTAAAATGGGTTTTAGCAGCTTTAAACTTCTCATTTTAACACAGATGATTATTTATAAACTAAATTTATATGAGAAAATATTAAATCACAGATTGTTATTCATGGTTTTGATAAGATTATTGATCTTAATTCATAAATGGTTAATTAATTACTTCAATTCAAGCACATTTTACTGCCACTGCTCTTTTTTGCAAGTATTTTACCTGTAATGAAGTATTAGTACATGCTAATATTACTTCTACATATACATATTCCACAAATATAGGATATTTTTGATAAATATGACACTTCAAATGAGGGTAGTTTAAATAATTTCTATCTATTTCTCTTTTTTAGGCTCATATTTGTAAAATAAGCCTTTAATAGCATTTATCTACTCATAAAATATACTTGTTTTAGGTTTAAATGCTGTTTTTGTTGAGTATAACACTTTAAGTATAGGTATTTTAAATAATAAGTACTTTTACTTTAATATTTAAGTACATTTTGCTGCCACTTCTTGACTCTTACACTTTAAATGCAGGACTTTTACTTGTAATAAAGTATTTTTATGGTTTTATGAACCGTAAAATGGTCTAAAATGTCCGATATTCAACCTAAAATGTCCAGAGAAAGCAGGAAATAGCCAGAGCAGAGACTTTAGGTCGACTTTATGGTTGTCGGTACTTCTTCCACCGCTGAATTCTGAGGTTTCATGTTTCTCCTGCTGCGTCTGACTCAGCTTTTACGCTAAAAGCTAAATGCGAGCGGAGCAGCCATTGATCAGCCGAGAGGCCTGTGGTTCCTTCGCTCTGCGACGGCTAATGCAGACGTGTTTATCTCAGATGGATTTAACCGGGACTCCATCCCTCTGCCGGCCTGTCACACTCACATCGACTGGAAATAAACAGCCGGGGAAGGAAATGGACGACTTCCTGCCTCCTTTTAAAACGCTCATCCGTCTGTGTAGAGCTGAGTCCCTGCAGCTGTGATGTCACAAGGTGTCAAATACGCTGCACTTCAATAAAGTGTCGTCTGCACCGAAACGTTGATTCTAATAATCACTGCAGATTAATTCAACGCTTGCAGTGACGCTTAAAATTACAGAAATTAAGAATTAAAGAGTTTAAATTTCAACTTTTTCAACTCCAAAATGTCTCCTCCCTTAATCCTTCAATCCACAACACATGCTATCAGCAGGTTTTATATTCTAGGTGGAAATAAATTAATAAATAGATAAATTAATTTTAAAAAGTTAGCATTCCTTTTTGGTCACATGTCTGGAAATTTCGTTAAAGTTTTGTAAAAAAATAAAATAAAATAAAATATGAATAATAATAATAATAATAAATACAAGATTATTACAAAATAATAAATAAAATAAATGCTATCAATGAGTTTTATACTCTAGGTGGAAATAAATAAATAAATAAATAAATAAATTCCAAAATTTTAAATTTAGCATTCCTTTTTGGTCATGTGTCTTGAAATTTCGTTAAAGTTTTGTAAAAAAAAAAAAAAGGACTATTAATATAATTAATAATAATAATAATAATAAATAATAATAAATAAATACAAGATTATTTTAAAAAAATAAATGCTATCAATGAGTTTTATACTCTAGGTGGAAATAAATAAATAAATAAATAAATAAATAAATTCCAATATTTAAAATTTATCATTTCATTTTGTTTCATATCTTGAAATTTCAAATTAAAAAATTGCACAAAATTATGATTTTTGTAAAAAAAAAATGGACTGAAGTGTGTTACAATAAATATCCTATAATATATTTATATATATATTATTATTATTATTATTATTAATGAATTACTGCATCTGCTGCTTAATTCAAGCCTACAGTGACGCTTAAAATTAAAGAAATTAATAATTAAACACTTAAAATAAATAAAAGATTATACAAATATTTAAATGCTATCAACAAATTTTATATTCTAGGTGGAAATAAATAAATGAATAGATAAATAAATAAATTAATTAAAATAAATAAAATGTATCATTTCTTTTTGGTTGGAAGGTTCATGTCAAAATGATGATGATGACCTGAACAGAATGTGTTTCAAAATAAAATCCATCATTATTATTATTATTATTATTATTATTATTATTATTAATGCTGCTTAATTCAACGCCTACAGTGACCCTTAAAATTAAAGAAATTAATAATTAAACACTTAAAATTGTAATTGTAATTTTGGGCATTTTATCATTTTGTGTGACCATAAAAACTTGGTACCAGATGGTTTAACTCTTAAAAAATTAAAATACATGCATCAAGTTTTATATTCTAGGTGGAAATAATAATAATAATAAATCAAATAATATATAAAAATATTTCAAATGTTTTTTTTTCAGTTGCACGTTTTTGAAATTGTGTGTATTATGATTTTTGTAAATAAATAAATATATATATATATATATATATTATAAATATTATTATTATTATTTGCTGCATCTTAATTCAAAGCCTGATGCTTAAAATTTAAGAAATTAAGAATTAATGACTTTAAATTTCAACTTTTGTCATATTGACTCCAAAATGTCATAAAATAATCATTTTCTTCTTGTGTTAATCTCTGTCAGCTGTTTATTCTACATTTATTCTGTGATATTTACTCATAGTCGACTGTTCTACAGACTGTTTTAACTATGTTTTAGTAAAGTGTGTTAAAAATAAAATAAAAATGACCTTTATTAAGATGCTAATTGCTAAAAAAAGATGCTAAAAAACCCAAATAACTAAAAAAAGAAGTGAGCCATGATGTGTAAGAGCTGGCATCATTCATTATTGAATATGTTGTGTCAGTGGGACATTTGCCCTTTGTCTGTAATGATGTAGGAATTAAAGCTTATATAACAGCTCATGACAATCATCCTTTATAAAAGCAGCAGCTCAAAGCTTCAAATCTAAATGGAGGATGTAAATCCTGCTGCTGCTGCAGCATTTCACCTCCTCATGGCTCCACATACACTAAATATTATATACACAAATAAATAATATTATCCTCCATAAATATCACAATATTTATTATGTATTATAATTAATAGAATTATTAGTATTATTTATTATTATTTATATTTATTATTTTATTTTTATTTATAACAGACAATATTATATATTTTTTTATTTTATTATTTTTCATTATTTTCTCTGTAAATTGTAAAAAAAAAATATTACAAAAATAAAAAATGGAATTTTTTGCCAATGGTGACTATTTTAATATTTGATTTTTTTAAATGATTAATTAGTAATATAGTAGTAATATAATTATATTTAATATTTGTGTGATATTAATATTAATATTTGTCTTTATTCTGGCCAGTAGATCCTGATTTATAACCACTAGAACTAAATATCTATTTATTTTTTAATTATTGGTAATATTTTTAATAGACAGATTATCATTGACTCTATCAAATCAAACTTTCTATGCTGTAAAATGTTGAAAATCTAAACTAAAATGTCTTTTTTGCCCAAAGAATTTGGGCATTTTCTGCTTAAAAATGCCTGAGATGAATATAATGGTCATCATCTAATTGATGCATTGACTCCTGGTTGCATCGCTCTACTAACAGACCCTGATCTATTCCCTGCAGGGATGAAACTGACCTGGTGGAGGTCGTTTCCCAGGCTGAACTCCTGGAAATATCCCGGAGCTGCAGACGTGGCCCTGATGGCCTCCCACAGCTGGTGCTGGCAGCCCCCCAGGTAGTGGGACCTGACCCCGGGCAGCAGGTTGTAGTTCCTGAACACGTAGGCCTTCAGAGGACCCCGGTTCACGATGGTGCTCACTGCTGCCACCTGCAGGGGGACAGAGGAACAACAGCAATTAACTGGATGTAGGATGAGATGCTGCTGCTGCTGCCACCTGCAGGGGGACAGAGGAACAGCAGCAATTAACTGGATGTAGGATGAGATGCTGCTGCTGCTGCTGCCACCTGCAGGAGGACAGAGGAACAGCAGCAATTAACTGGATGTAGGATGAGATGCTGCTGCTGCTGCTGCCACCTGCAGGAGGACAAAGGAACAACAACCATTAACTGGATGTAGGATGAGATGCTGCTGCTGCTGCCACCTGCAGGAGGACAGAGGAACAGCAGCAATTAACTGGATGTAGGATGAGATGCTGCTGCTGCTGCTGCCACCTGCAGGAGGACAAAGGAACAACAACCATTAACTGGATGTAGGATGAGATGCTGCTGCTGCTGCCACCTGCAGGAGGACAGAGGAACAGCAGCAATTAACTGGATGTAGGATGAGATGCTGCTGCTGCTGCCACCTGCAGGAGGACAGAGGAACAACAACCATTAACTGGATGTAGGATGAGATGCTGCTGCTGCTGCTGCCACCTGCAGGAGGACAGAGGAACAACAACCATTAACTGGATGTAGGATGAGATGCTGCTGCTGCTGCTGCCACCTGCAGGAGGACAGAGGAACAACAACCATTAACTGGATGTAGGATGAGATGCTGCTGCTGCTGCCACCTGCAGGAGGACAGAGGAACAGCAGCAATTAACTGGATGTAGGATGAGATGCTGCTGCTGCTGCTGCCACCTGCAGGAGGACAGAGGAACAGCAGCAATTAACTGGATGTAGGATGAGATGCTGCTGCTGCTGCCACCTGCAGGAGGACAGAGGAACAGCAGCAATTAACTGGATGTAGGATGAGATGCTGCTGCTGCCACCTGCAGGAGGACAGAGGAACAACAACAATTAACTGGATGTAGGATGAGATGATGCTGCTGCTGCCACCTGCAGGAGGACAGAGGAACAACAACAATTAACTGGATGTAGGATGAGATGCTGCTGCTGCTGCTGCCACCTGCAGGAGGACAGAGGAACAGCAGCAATTAACTGGATGTAGGAGGAGATGCTGCTGCTGCTGCTGCCACCTGCAGGAGGACAGAGGAACAGCAGCCATTAACTGGATGTAGGATGAGATGCTGCTGCTGCTGCCACCTGCAGGAGGACAGAGGAACAGCAGCAATTAACTGGATGTAGGATGAGATGCTGCTGCTGCCACCTGCAGGAGGACAGAGGAACAGCAGCAATTAACTAGATGTAGGATGAGATGCTGCTGCTGCTGCTGCCACCTGCAGGAGGACAGAGGAACAGCAGCAATTAACTGGATGTAGGATGAGATGATGCTGCTGCTGCTGCTGCCACCTGCAGGAGGACAGAGGAACAGCAGCAATTAACTAAATGTAGGATGAGATGCTACTGCTGCTGCCACCTGCAGGAGGACAGAGGAACAGCAGCAATTAACTGGATGTAGGATGAGATGCTGCTGCTGCCACCTGCAGGAGGACAGAGGAACAACAACCATTAACTGGATGTAGGATGAGATGCTACTGCTGCCACCTGCAGGAGGACAGAGGAACAGCAGCAATTAACTGGATGTAGGATGAGATGCTGCTGCTGCCACCTGCAGGAGGACAGAGGAACAGCAGCCATTAACTGGATGTAGGATGAGATGCTGCGGCTGCTGCTGCCACCTGCAGGAGGACAGAGGAACAGCAGCAATTAACTGGATGTAGGATGAGATGCTGCTGCTGCTGCCACCTGCAGGAGGACAGAGGAACAACAACCATTAACTGGATGTAGGATGAGATGCTGCTGCTGCTGCCACCTGCAGGAGGACAGAGGAACAGCAACGTTTAACTGGATGTAGGATGAGATGCTGCTGCTGCTGCCACCTGCAGGAGGACAGAGGAACAGCAGCAATTAACTGGATGTAGGATGAGATGCTGCTGCTGCTGCCACCTGCAGGAGGACAGAGGAACAGCAGCAATTAACTGGATGTAGGATGAGATGCTGCTGCTGCCACCTGCAGGAGGACAGAGGAACAGCAGCAATTAACTGGATGTAGGATGAGATGCTGCTGCTGCTGCTGCTGCCACCTGCAGGAGGACAGAGGAACAGCAGCAATTAACTAGATGTAGGATGAGATGCTGCTGCTGCTGCCACCTGCAGGAGGACAGAGGAACAGCAGCAATTAACTGGATGTAGGATGAGATGCTGCTGCTGCCACCTGCAGGAGGACAGAGGAACAGCAGCAATTAACTGGATGTAGGATGAGATGATGCTGCTGCCACCTGCAGGAGGACAGAGGAACAGCAGCAATTAACTGGATGTAGGATGAGATGCTGCTGCTGCTGCTGCTGCCACCTGCAGGAGGACAGAGGAACAGCAGCAATTAACTAGATGTAGGATGAGATGCTGCTGCTGCTGCCACCTGCAGGAGGACAGAGGAACAGCAGCAATTAACTGGATGTAGGATGAGATGCTGCTGCTGCTGCCACCTGCAGGAGGACAGAGGAACAGCAGCAATTATCTGGATGTAGGATGAGATGCTGCTGCTGCTGCCACCTGCAGGAGGACAGAGGAACAGCAGCAATTAACTGGATGTAGGATGAGATGCTGCTGCTGCTTTTAACAACTAAAACGCTGCTGAAAACATTTGCATTGCATTTTTTTTATATACAATATCAGTATCATGTAAAAAAATTAGCTAAAAAGTCTGAGATATGAGCTAAAAATCAAAAATATGAGATAAAAACTCTGAAATATGAGATAAAAACTCTGAAATATGAGATAAAAACTCTGAAATATGAGATAAAAACTCTGAAATATGAGATAAAAACTCTGAAATATGAGAGATATGAGATTATTATTATTATATTGAATTATATTATTATTATTATTATATTGAATTATATTATATTTACTTATATTATTCTTTTATTATTTGTATTATTATTATTATTATTATTATATTGAATTATATTATTATTTTGTTATTATTATATTTTATGATATTATTATTTTATTATTTTATAATTATTATATGTTTATTATTATTATTATTATTATTTTATAATTATTATATTTTATTATATTATTATTATTTTATCATTATTATATTTTATTCTATTATTATTTTATTATTATATTGAATTATATTATTATTATTTTATCATTATTATATTTTATTATATTATTTTTTTTCATTTTTTCTCTGTTTTTTGAAAGAAGACACAGCACAGACTTGGAGGAGGTTTGACTCGTTCCTGCATCGTGGAACAGCTGGACCGGACAGATGTGGCGGTTTCCATGGTAACATGGACTCAGGGCTAACATCTGGAGAGGCGGTCAGCTGCTGCTCTCTGAGGAGCAGAGAAGAGAAGAATCTTCTCCTCATGGTTTTATGTTTTGGTACTGTATTACTGTATTCAGTTATTTTTATTTAAAATAGATATTTTATATAAAAACATTTTGATTTGTGAAAGAAAAGTGACGAATTATTCTAACTTAAATAAATAAATAAATAAATATCACAATATTAGATTTTATTGTAAGAAGGGAGAACAACAGGGAAAAAAATAGTGAATTAATTTTTAAATATTTAAACATTTTTGTTTTACATTATGTTTTAGTTATTTTCTCTGTAAACTGTAGAAAATTAAAAATAAAATATAAAAAAATTAAATAAAAATAAATATATCTATACTTTTATTGTAGTATAGTTATTTTTATGTTCTATATTTTATTATATATTTAGATGAAGCACAGTGATTCTATTAAACTCACCTTGGGACATTCAGGGTTCCTCACAGTTTCCACCAGGAGGTTTGAGCCCATTTTCTCTCTGAGAAGAAGCAGAATGTGAAGAATAAACGTCTGAAATCAGCAGAAATAATAAAAATATCGTCTGTTTTTACCCGTTTTAGTCTCATTTTCTCATCCGCTCCTGTTATATAAATGTTATATAAATGATAACTGCTTCAGTATCACAGTCTTTATTAAGGAAATAACAAAAACATAGGTTTTTCAAAATAAAAGCGGACTGAAACTGTATCATGTGTTAACACAACTAACTGATTGAGTTTATTAATAATTATTATATCAATCATCTGTGGATAAATCATTTATTTTTAAATATCCTCATATTACAACTACAAGTAATGACTAATAATCAGAGAAAGCCCCCTTTTAATTAATTAAAATTAACTGAAATTAAAATATTTTTTTGACCTTTTTGAGTCTCATATTACAATAAATTAACTAATAACTAATAAAAAACTAAACCCACATACTTTAAAAATGCATTAAATGTTGAGGATTTATTTTTCCGGGCTTTTAGAATCTAGAAAATAAATAAAATAATAAAAAAAATATAAAAAAAATAAACCCTTATTTATTCTAACCCACAAAAAATAAATAAAAATAATAATAAAAATAATAAAAAATATAAAAAATAAACCCTTATTTATTCTAACCCACTTTAAATCTAAAAAATAAATAAAAATAATAAAATAAATAATACAATTATGACGTTTTCTATACGTTTTTAATTATATATATATATAGAATAATATATAGAATAATTAATATTCTGATCTTTTTGAATCTAATAAATAAATAAAAATAATAAAATAAAAAATAAACCCCTATTTATTCTAACCCACTTTAAATAAATATATATAAATAGATAAATTGAAATTAATTGAAATTCTATTGAAGTGAAGAAATATTTTTAAATTATAATTATTATTTTTAATTATATATATAATAATATATAGAATAATTAATATTCTGATCTTTTTGAATCTTGACCCTTTACAAATATAAAACAATAACTACAAATAATTTTAATTTAAAGATGAATTAAAATTAATTAAAATTCTATTTAGGTGAAGAAAATATTTTTAAAATGTTGTTTTTCTAAACCAAAACTAGCAAACCTACTTTAAAAATTAATCAATTTAATTAAAAGTGTATTCAAGGTAAGATATTTTAGATTTCTTGAGGTTTTATTACATAATTATGAGATTATTTTTCTGATCTTTTTGAGTCTATATAATAAACCTTATATTAACTAACTACAAATGCATTCAAACTGAATTAAACTGGAATAAATTCAATAAAACTGGGCTAATAAAAGTCTCTAATCATCTTTTCTCCCTTGCTACTGTAGTGAAACACAGAAATAACAGCTGCGTAGTCTCTGAGAACCACATCCTCCTGTTCTAACGTCAGTTTTTCTTATTTTATCACCAGGAACTGACTTGAGCAGATTCTCCCAGGCTCCGCTGTCGTAGAAGGCGTGATTCCAGCCCATCTTCACCGTCCCCACTATCACGTTCTGTTTAAAAACGTCGGAGCCCAACTTCCTGTAGAGGTCGTCACACTCGCTCAGAGGAATCTGAAAAACGCCCAGCATGAAGCCCAGGATCGCACCTGGAGGACAAAGAAACAGAAAGATGCTTGTAAACCATCGAAAAGTTTGAACAAATAATATTTAAAGGGTTAAATGTGTGAAAATGAATGGATGCAGCAGTAGAAATGGAAATAAAACAGGCCCACAGCGCCCTCTGGTGGTGACGAATATATACAACCTGATTCCAGTATTAATAATGTAGTTTCATGCATAATTTCAGGTTCTGAATCAGTTTTAAAGGGTTTAACTTGGCAGCAACAGATGTGTGATCAGCTGATCTGGTAATTAACACACAGGTGGATGTGGAACAGGTAGAAACACACCTGTACTGACGCCACAGATGTAGTCAAACAGCTTGTAGGTGGGTTTACCGGTCAGAGCTTCCAGTTTCTGTAAAGTCTGGAGGGCGACAACTCCCCTGGAAGAGGGAGAAGACATTTAATATATATATAGAGAGAGAGATTAGATATTATATATTAGATTAAATGTCTTTTGATCCTATTTAAAGCTCTTACATCATTTACAGAAGTGTTAAAAAACTTTAAAAGACAAACAGACAGAACAGAAATATATAAATAAATAATAAAAAAGTAAGATTGCAATTATTAAATAAAATAATAAATAATAATAATAATATAATTATATAAATAATAATAATTATATAAATAATACTAATATAAATAATAATAAATAAGTTACATATTATGTATATATTATCATATACATTATGTATAATATAAATATAAAATAATAAATATAAGGTCTAAATTAAGCTATAATGCTATAAATTGAATATAAACATATATTATATAAATATATTATTATGTATTATATAAATATGAAATTCTAATAAATATAAGGTCTAAATTAAGCTATTGAATATATATATATATATATATATACTAAGACATACACATTATTACATATTACGTATATATTATATATATATATATTTATTATATATGTATATTATTATGTATTATATAAATATAAAATAATAAATATAAGCTCTAAATTAAGGTATTGAATAGAAAAAAATATTATATATATTATTTATTATACTACTATATACTATATATATATTATATATATACTGTTAATATACATAATAATATATAATATATAATAATATACATACATAATATACATATATAAAATACATATTATGTATATATTATTATATACAATATTATGTATTATATAAATATAAAATAATAAATATAAGGTCTAAATTAAGATATAAGGCTATAAAGGCTATAAATAAATAAAAAAAACATATACATATATATATACTGTTAAAAAAAACAGAAAAACTAAATAAATAAAATAAAAATAAATAATAAAATAAAATGCTAGATAGTTATTGTAAAAGTGCAAATATTAAATAAAATAATAATAATAATAAATAAATTGCACACAGTTACATATAATGTATATATTATTATATAGGTATATTATTATGTATAATATAAATATAAAATTATAATAAATATAATATATAAGATAAGATAATAAAGGCTAATCAGATATAAATCCTCATCTTTTTCACTGATTTTATTCTCCAGAATATATTTATATATTTTATATGATAATAAAAGCTTTTAATTCCTTGTTATTAGCTCTTTGATAAGGAGCTGATGGTTAGAATCAGCTAAAACCAGCAGGGTGGACTCTGTCCAGGTCCAGGTCCAGGTCCAGGTCCAGGTATCTGTACCTTAAGCCTCCTCCATCTATAGACAGGATGCGGATCCCCCGGCCCTTAACGGGTTTCTGGTAGCCCACCAGAGCCAGAGCTTCTCTGACCGCTGCCCTCAGACCTGGATCCGTGGCCTGTTGGAGACGCAGCAGACAAGGGATCACCTTCTCCTGGAAAACACAGAAACACGCAGCACAACAGTCAAACAGGAACAGAACCAGAGAGTTGAAGCCTGCTGCAGGATTACTGGAGTCCAGCTGAAGGACTCGGGGCCCTGTGGTCCAGAAGTGGTCCAGAAGTAGTCCAGAATGTGCAACTTCTGTCTGGACCGATTTCTTCCCGGACCAAACAGTGTTCCATTTAATTAATTGATATAATGAATTTATTTGTGTATTATTTTCTAATTTATTTGAATAAATAAATGAATAAATGTTTTATTTATTTACTCATCTTTTCACTTCAATATATAAAATAGAGCATTAAATTTGAAATAAAAAAATAAATATATAAAAAATATAAATAAATTCCCATTTAATTTATTCAGAAAATGTATTTATTTGTATATTATTTTCACATTTATTCTTCTTTCATTATTTAATTCATTTTTAAATGCTTTTATTTTTTTATTTATTCACCCCTTTCATTTTCACATCAATAAAATAAAAATAAAAGAAAGTAAAGAAAAAATTAAATTTGAAATTAAATAAATTCATGTCCAAAGGGAAAATAATAAACACATAATATGAAATAAATACTTATAAATTAAATAAATATATTTTAAATTATACCAGTCCTTTATACAAATAGTCCTGCATTTTGTCATTATAATATTTATATTAATTTTACATTTAATTTATTTATAAAATTGATTTATTTGTGTATTATTTTCACATTTATTTGATTTTCTATTTTATTGTATTTATTTATTTGGTCACATTATTCATTTTCACCTCAATATATAAAATATATATATATATATATATATATATAATAAATTTGAAATTAAATAAATTGCAAAGGGAAAATAATACACAAAAAATAGGAAATAAATACGACTAAATTAAATAAATGTATTTTTAATTATGCCAGTCCTCTATACATATAGTCCTACATTCTTTATTGTGAATTTATAGTGAAAATTAATTATTCTCATTTTTTCTGGGACCCCTGAGGGTCCGCGGACCCTACTTTGAGAACCACGGATTGATTCCGGATATTTCCTGATAATTAAACCATATAAAAAGCGTTGCTGTGTCAGTTCACTCACCTTCACAGCAACAACTCTGGTCTCTGGGAACTCCAGTAGATGGTAGCTGAGGTCCTCCACCCGGCTGATGTAGACCCTCACATCTGAAGCTCTGTGCAGAGCCTGGACCAGAGCCCGGGTCCGATTGTCCACACTCACCCTGGCTATGATCTGGAGGAGGACAAATACACGTTGATGTGTAGTTTAATGCGTCACGTGACAGATGATGATGGTTCGATTGCTGCAGGATGAACTCCTGACTAACTAGGTCTAGATCATGGGGTTCTGCTCAGCTCTAGATTTAAAAACAGCAAAAAAAATACATCAAGTAATGTTTGCATTTCAGGTTTTTATCTAAAAGCTGCTGTGCATCTATGGCATCACTTAGAAGTAGCTTTAACCCTTTAAATTATTACTGTACATGTCATATTGTTCCTGAACGCACCGTTTTCAGAAGGAGACAGGACTCGTACACTACATTACCCAGAATCCTCATAAATGTCAACATAACTGACTAATTCTGACATTTTGTGCGATTATAAGACTTTATTTTACTGCTTTATAGATGAATTTGGCTTCTAACACATGATTTTAAACCTAAATAGACGGTTTTTGGGGGGCGGAGCTAATTTTTTTTCCACTTTCTTGCTTTATTCTAGCTGGATGTGCTTCAACACTGTACATTTTAATTTGATTCTGTCACTGATACAACTATCCCACATGTGTTGGCTTTATTTTAAACCCAAGATCATTCATTAAACCCCTGTAGTTGTGGAGATATACTACATTAAGTCTGGATATGTCATTTTAGAGAGGTAGACTGATAAATAGACCTAGAGGGGAACAGGTTAAAGGACTAACACCTGGAAAACAATCAGTCAGTCACATCAGTTTTATAGAAACAGGAGTATAATCCAGTATTTTTCCTTATATCTACTTATTATTCTATAATTACTTGGTTCATTTCAGCCTTGTTTGTCCACAGAAGACACAGCAAACACCTTCTGTGGAGCCTCAACCTCCTCACACCAGTTATTTCTGAAAATAGCTTCCCAGAACTCAGGCAGCACTCGAGCGTTGGTCATATTGAGTTGCAGAGAAAGAGCAGGCGCGGAGCCATAATAAACCAATGCTGCTATTGTGTTTAGCGCAAATAAAGAGCAGGAAAAGAGCATAAGATGTTGTATAAGATCTACAAAGACAAAATGGAAGGGAGATTCTACAGTAGAATACTGCCCTACAATGCAAAAAAGGTCAGAAATTAATTTAATTTGTCAAAACATTTTATCTCAAATGTGTGTTGATTTAGAGAAAAATGGTAGTTGTTGTGCAGTAACTTCAAAAAACTAGTAAAATAGAGCAAGAATACAGTATTATATGTCATATATAGTAATTTTCACTGATATTTTCCCTTGGATTATAGAATATTCATGGAGTATCACATGTTTTAACCCTCTATTATATAGTGTCATATGCCAACAATTAGTTTATCTTCATTTTGTTTTACAGTTAGGCATGAAAAGGGGGCTTTTATTTTGAAGGACATACAATTTATGAGGTCACATGACCAGGATATCCCTATTGCTGATGGACATTTGACATGTGAGCATCACTGTCTCATAACTGAAGGTTGTCTTTTATGCAAAATTTGGGAAAATTTGATGCCCAAAATCTGCTGATTCATTCAGTGCAGCATCTTGTTGGCATGGCAACCAGAGGGTTAAATGCATATTTCTCTGGATGATCGTGTAATCCTAGATGAAATATGGTGTTTTCCACACCTACCTTTTCCCTTTGCAGCAGCAGCTTCTTTGCTTTCTCCTCTGCAGCTTTCTGTTCTTTAGTCACCGCGGCCTCGGCCGGTTTCACCGGTGAAACCTCCGGCTTCTTCACCTCCACGTTGGAGCTCTTGGACTCCCCCGTCCTGAACTTAGGGACCAAGGGGGCGATGTAGCTCCCCACGAAGGCCTGGACAGAGGGACCCGAGTAGGACAGGTAGTGTCCTAGACCCTTTTTAGGGGAAGGAGGGTCAACCGGAGCCGCGGGAGCTGATTTATCAGACAGCGGCACGAGGTCGCTGGCTTGAGAAGAAGCGGAGGAAACGGCAGAATCGTCCGATTTCTTGTCCTGAGTCTTTGCATCGCTGCTAAAGTACGAGTTAATGTGATGAGCCAGGTAGTTGTAGGTTTCATCCAGGTTGACTGAAAGCGCGCTGGGGTGGAAAAGCGCTGCGGTTTGTTTGGCGTTTTCCGTCTCGCTCGACGCCGGTTTCGCTTCCTCCGGCTTCTTAGCAGCTTTGACAGCAGGAGAAACGCGCCGCAGCTTCTTCTCCGTCGCCTCACGCGACGTTTCAACGACGGACGCATGGACAGAAGCGGGAGGATTGGAGGAGGTAGTGACATTTGCATCGAATGCAGCAGCAGCAGCAGCAGCAGGAGGAGGAGGCACTGGAATAGAAGGACTGGCAGAGTTAATCACAGGTTGGTGTGGAGAAGCAGCAGCAGCAGCAGCAGGTGTGACCTCCTCAGCCTTCGATTCAGCGTTTCCCTGTTTCACAGCTTTGAAAGCGTTGGGTTTGAGCCTGGCGATCCTGGAGCGCAGCTCCGTGTGGGTGCCGCTCACGGCTTTGGAGACCGTGTCCAGCGTGGTCCGGACCCGCGACATGTGTTGGCTGAGGCCGGCGGTCCAGCGGGAGGCCGAGGTGTTTAAACGAAGGGGGCCGGTGTGGAGGCCCAGCCGGAGCCTGGTCTGGTGGGCTCTGCAGAGCCGGCCCTTACGGGCCCAGACCCTCGGCCGCTGGACGCTGCGTTTCCAGCTGTGAAACTGCTGCTGGACATGAAACCTGGAGGGAGAGGAGTACGTTTGCCACAGATTTAACGCTCTGCTCGCATTCAGCCAAGAATGTGGAGCCCATTTATGACTCATTCTTTATCAGGTTCACTCCATCCAAAGGAACTTTAGGTCTATGAGCTCCCTGTTCATTAACCTGGTGATGGACAAACAGAAAATGATGTTTAAAAGAAAGAAAATGATGAAAAAATGACAAAAAATGAGACATGAATGAATAAATCTATGGGTCAGTGACAAAACTCATGTGGTTTATCTATAAAAACTTGGTACTAGATAGTTTAACTCTCTCAAAAAGGTTTTATAAAATTAAAAACATGTTATCAACAAGTTTTATTCTTTTTCTATATAAAAAATACATAAAACCGTTTCACTGATCCAGTTTTCTGCACTTAAGTATAATTTTGAGGTCATTTATTCGAGTATGTCCATGTTGGGCTATTTAATACTCCACTACATTTATCCACATATATATTATCAGCTACTTTGCAGATAGATAATTTCCAAAAAAGAAAATATGGGGTCATTTTTATGATCTCTCTGACCTTTAACCTGGTGATGGACAGTAAAAAGTGATGGATAAAAGAAAGAATATGATAAAAATGACACATGAATGAATAAGTATAATCACTAAGAATCGTTAGACTGATCCAGTGGTGGAAAATAAAAGAATAAATTTACACAAGTACTGCTTTTAAGTACAATTTGAGGTAATTTACCTGATTCTGTCCATGTTATGCTACTTCATTCCACTACATTTCAGAAACAAATACTGTATTTTACTACATTTATTCCACATGAATAATTATCAGATACTTTTCAGATTAATAATTTACACAAAATGGATTTTTTTAAATTAAAATAACTATAAAGGAGTACTGTGAATAGATTAGACTACCCAATTGTTAAGATTAGACCTAAGTTAAAATGTCACTTATATGTCAATAGATCAATATTTATATTCCAGTAGAGTAGCAGAGTACTTTTATTTGGATATTTTGCTCTATTACTGTTCTTTTAACATTCTGAATGCAGGACTTTTACAGATTTTCACATTATAGTATAGTTAAGACATCATTTCTGATCAGTATTATATGTGTACATCATCATCAGTTTATAAAATATACTGTATTTTGCTTCATTTGAGGGAATTAATAAAATAGATATCAAATCTTGCATGTTATGTATATATACACACACAATTATAATTATATTGCACCTCTTCTACTAAATAAAATGTCTTAAAATGTCATTTTCTATTGTATATATGAATTTATAAATATATAGCAGTGGAAAGAAAGTACATTTAGTAATGTAGTTTAGTACAATTTTGAGGTACTTGTATTTTACCCGAGTATTTCAATGTGATGCTACTTTATATTCCATAAAGATTTAAGTATATTTTGCTGCCTATACGTTTGTACTTTTACTTAAATAAGTGATTTTAAATGAAATATTTTTACGTGTAATGGAGTATCGGATTATTTCTCCCAATAATAAATGATGATGATGATAAATGAGATGAACATAAATAGCTCATGGATGTATTATAAAACTATATAAACTATATTACACATCCATGCTATAGCTGCCATATTCCGTGCTAGCTGCAGCTAGCTTAACCCGCTAACATCCATGTACGCCACACAACACAGAATAAACCATACCGGTGTTTTTACGTCGATGTTTTCATGAAAGAATCTTTAAATCCTTTAATATTTTCTCCAGCTACGTTGACGTTTAGACCAAAATATCACGACGTGTAGCCGCCAGCTTAAAGGGTCATTCTGCCAGACGGAAGGACGCTACGTCATTTAAAAGGAAAACATTGATCACGTGATCGCCCGTGTTTGCTGTGATTGGCTGTTTATAGGTGGGCCCCTAAAACGGAGCTCGGTGATTGGTCGAGACGGTTCTCCCCACCGTTTAACCCTCGCGCTGCCAGTATTTACCAGAGGGACGCTGTGATGCGTTCAGGTGCTCCTCGTTAATTCTACCGGTTTCGGTGCGTTTACGTGATTTCACAAACCGTAAGACAGGAACAATATGGACTGAAGAAAAGATCAAGTGTTGTTTTTAATTACTCAGAGCTGTTTCCGGTGTTATATTAGTGATTTTGCCCCTGTACGGCACCAGCACATTCACTAAAACTGCTATAATATAGCTTTATCTGACTTATCCGATTTATCTAGGTTACGCTATGTGGACAGCAACAGTTATAACCTAATATAATATTATCTTCACATCGTATGTGTGCAAAACAGAGCTGATTTTAATAAGAGACTTATTAAAAAGTTTATTGGTATTATTATTTGTTTTTTTCGGTCAATAAATAAATAGTAATAACAGCATTTGTCCTGCAGGGGGCGGAAATGAAACACCATGAATGCAACAACATGATCGAAGAAGAAATGGAGCCGATGATGCTTCTGTTGCTAACAACAGCTTCTCGATAATATTCACAACCTAATCGATCACTGGCATGTCGATCACTGCTGGGATCAATTGATTAGATTATTAGCTGTCGCGTCCCCTTTAAGGTAAGAAGCTGCAAACAGCAGGATAGCTCGTTAGCTAATGAGTGTACATTATGCGAATGTGTTTTTTTCCTAGGATGATTCTGGAATGGCCCGCCCTACTCCGCCTCTGATTGCCGCAATTTCTATTTTTATCCGAATGTAACCAATCCAAACCATGATGGCAACGAGCACTAGCCAATCAGAGGCGGCGTAGGGCGGGTCATTTCAGAATCGTCCTAGGAAAAATAAAAGTGCTAACAACATGATGACAGCACGTTTAATTTCGCACGTTTTCAGAACAATACAGTTTATTTGAATGTAATTAATGGTGTAATGTTATTTATAGAATGTCTGTTAGCTGCTTATCATATAATTCTTGCCAATTCCTTAATAATCTTTATAAATATATTTATACCTGTATAAATATTTAATAATAATTATAATGCATTATATTTGTATAGCATTTTTATACAGAAATGCAACTCATGGTGCTTTAACAGACATGAAATACACATTAAAAAGGGATTTCACATGTAATTGGTGTGCAGTTTATTATATGGTTGCTAAATACGTTTTCTATTAATCTACCAAATGTAGACTCCACATTAATAGATAAAACATTAAAATGCAATTTTTTTTATTTTTTGCATTCTAAAACTCCTACTTTTATTTACACAACAAATTTACACAACTCCAAGTGACAGTAGTAAATAACAACAATGACAAATGAATAAAGACAATCAATCACATATGTTTAATATGAAGATATATGTATATACGTTACAGTTTATTGCATGCTACTTATTCTTTACTGCTTCCTTTAGGGGACATCAGAGTGATGGCGACTGCACAGTCGGCTGTGACGTTTGCCGTTTGCGTCCTGATGATAACGGAGCTGATCCTGGCTAAGAAGGACTACTATGATATCCTGGGCGTTCCCAGAGATGCTACAGAGCGTCAGATAAAGAAAGCTTTCCACCGCCTCGCCATGAAATATCACCCTGATAAGAACTACAGCCCCGACGCTGAGGTCAGGTTCAGGGAAATCGCTGAAGGTAAATAGTTGTGTGTGTGTGTGTGTGAATGTAATGTGTGTGTGTATTGAAAACTACTTTAAAACCAAATGTTTGTGGGCTCTAGTTTCCCAGATGTAAGAATTTGGTGTTCTTGAAATGCTCGTCAATCAATAGAAGATATTATGAGGATAAAAGAAAAGTATGTATTAGCAATAAAATAATAAAGTATAAATATGTAATGATGTATTTATACATGCATACACATATTCTATATGACTAGAAGACTTATATATAGTAGTATAAGTATATACATACATATGCTATTCGAGTTTTAGAATGAATATTCCAATAAATACCTTCTAGATATATATTTACTGTATATATAACGGCAGAGAGTATTAATACTGTCTCATGTCCCAGAGAAACATACACAGCCTGTATTCAGAAACTGCCTTAAAACAAGCAGTCATGACTTCCGTGAAGTTGTGATGTCACTACTATACAGTCACCACCCACAGCCATTTAAAGACGAGGAGGAGAGAAGCTAAATAACTATACTGAGATGATCTTTGCTGCTTTAAATCTGGTTAAAATTCACAATAAAAACAGGAAAGTGTAGAATATGAGACATTTAAATGGTACAATAATAATCAGTTAACTACCAACGACCCAAAAAGACAGATATCAATTTATCCAGTAATAGTTAACAACTTAGATCCAGCTTTACTGCAGTAATGGACTTAAATAAAGTGTAGAAAGACTTTTAATTTGGTAACATGATAAATTTACCTTGTTAACACAATAAAAGTTTAAAAGACTTTTAATTTGGTAACATGATAAATTTAACTTGTTAACACAATAAAAGTTTAAAAGACTTTTAATTTGGTAACATGATAAATTTACCTTGTTAACACAATAAAAGTTGAAAAGACTTTTAATTTGGTAACATGATAAATTTACCTTATTATCACAATAAATGTTTAAAAGACTTTTAATTTGGTAACATGATAAATTTACCTTGTTAACACAATAAAAGTTTAAAAGACTTTTAATTTGGTAACATGATAAATTTACCTTGTTAACACAATAAAAGTTTAAAAGACTTTTAATTTGGTAACATGATAAATTTACCTTGTTAACACAATAAAAGTTTAAAAAAACTTTTAATTTGGTAACATGATAAATTTACCTTGTTAACGCAATAAAAGTTGAAAAGACTTTTAATTTGGTAACATGATAAATTTACCTTATTAACACAATAAATGTTTAAAAGACTTTTAATTTGGTAACATATTAAATTTACGATCCCAAAAAAGACAGATATCAATGTTCATGAATCCAGTACTAGTTAACAACTTAAACATCCACCTTTTCTGCAGTAATGGACTTAAATAAACCAAGTTTCTCTGGTTAATTAACCCCGTCTGTATATCAGCATGGATGAAGCCTGATGTCTGGGTCTTTTCTAGGACTAGAGCTCTAGAGCTCAGCAGAACCCCATGATCTAGACCTAGTTAGTCAGGAGTTCATCCTACAGCAACATAATCCACATCAGACCATGACACATTAAACTAGGACCATTTAGAGGAAAACTCAACAAATCAATCGTTTCCTGTTCTCTTTCTTCCCGCAGCCTATGAAACGTTATCAGACGACAGCAGCCGTAGAGAGTACGACCGGTCCGGCGGCAGCGAGGCGGCGGACAGACGCCGCCATCAGCCCTTCAGCTTCAACCTGGACGACATCTTCAAGGACTTTGACGTGCACAGCCACAACAGACACGCCCGCCACCACCGCCGGGCGTTTGACGAGACCTCCGGGGTCCACAAGGAGCCTCCCGGCCGCCACAGGAGACACGTCCAGGCCGGCTTCGCCGCAGGGATGTTGGACGAGGCGTTGGACGACGTGGAGAGGATGTTCACCCTCCACAGACACGCCCGGGCTGCTGAGAACAGGTTCCACGGAGCCTCCAAACAGCACTGTAGGACGGTGACCCAGCGGCGGGGGAACATGGTGACCACTTACACAGACTGTACTGCTGCTTAGGATGAAACAAGACTCCACGTTTGCCTTAAACACTCAAACCACAGGCCTGTTTATCAGTTTCCCTGCTTTAAATGATGATAAATATGAAATATCTCCACAAAAGGTTACTGTAGCACTGCAAATGTGCTGTTACAGAGCAAATATAGTTAGAATATTGCACATTACTACAGATAAAATAGTTAAAACAAGACCAAACTGACCCAAATCTGACATAAGATAAATTATCTGCAATGCAAAGTTCAATGATTAATAAGATAAGAGTTCAAAGGTCAATTATTTGTCCATAAAATGATAGAAATCCCACTGAAGGAGATTATAAAGGATCAAATCATTAAATATCTAAATAGTCTCTACTACTGATATTATATTAAACTATTGTCTTATTGTATTGATTATGTGGATATTGATGATATATATTGATGCTGGAACAGTAACATTGGGTTTTACTGCAGATAAAAACTTTATTTAAAACTTAAACTGATGCAAATCAGAGAAAAAATGCTTGATAAGCTAAATTATCCGCATGCAAAGTTCAATAGCTATACCTGTACACTATCAATAATCACTATTAATGCATTAAATCAGCTATAGACTATCAATAATATTAATGCATTAAATCAGCTATAGACTATCAATAATATTAATGCATTAAATCAGCTATAGACTATCAATAATCACTATTAATGTATAATATCAGTCTTCAGATTGAGATACTCACCAATTAATCCTAGTTTTATCTGTTAAATGGACATTAAATGGATATTTTCTAGTTTTTAACATGTTAGTGGACAAATCTGCTTTGTTCAAGTGTCTGATTATGATTATTGGTAAATGTTTTGCTTTTAAAATGCTCAAAAAATATGTTGAGCACAAACTAAACCAGCTTCCGTCATATTAACCTGTTAGATTTAACATTTACTGCACTGTTTCTGGTCTAATATAGAGTATAATCATCTCCTTCCATTTGCAGATAATGATAATTTGGGTTTATTTCAAGTTTTTTTTGTTCTGATTTGGGTCAGTTTACATTTCCTGAAATAAAAAAGATTCCCTCTGAACTCATTAAACTCTCTCCTGTTTGTTCTCATGGACTCTGAAATGATTGTTGAAGTTAAAGGAAGATGTTGACAGTATTTTTTATTCATTAGAATTAGAAAACATGGCGAATTTTGACCGATTTGGAGAAATAAAGCCGTCCTGGTTATGTTTTTTTGTGCAGAAATGCTCGTGTCAATTCATCTCTGATGTTTTGTGCATTTTTTTTTTAGTTTCTATTGTGTAGCTTTTGCCTTTTGTGAGTCTCAACACACAACCGAAGCAGAAACAATGGCCGTCTGTGGAGTTCTGCTTATGGTTGTGAAATGGGAGCGAAGCCACAAATCTGTTGGTTAAAACTGATTTCTGTTCACTGGTATGTTGGCATCTGTGCTTAAATTATTAAAAACGTTGTGGAATTGAGATACAGGATGTTAGTGAGGCAGATTTTAGTGGAAATGGCCTTAAATGGCATAAAATAACAGCAATAAATCACCAAAATAAAAGCCTATGTGTTCTGTTTTGCTTGGATTTGCTTTGATTCAACTCTAGATGATGTGTTTTGGTGTTTGGTGGCAAAATATTAGCTAGAACTCACTGAATCTAACAAAATACAAAGGTATTGCAGGAATATTGCTGTGTTTTAAGGCTTATTTATTGCCAGAAGACATTTATATCAAGGCCACTTTCAGTACAATAAAAACTCACAAGCCACAGAAGTGAACCACAGAATGTTCTCAGGGTTTCAGAACTATGTTTTTACCTGTAAAATATGAGTTTCTTTGTTTTTATTTAACAGAAAAACACTGTTCTAGGCAGCTACACATGTTTTTTATTGTTTCAGTTGACATTTATCAGTGTGAAATACCCTCTGCTGATATATCACCATGTTATTTCATTCCTGACAAATACTCACAGTGACAATGTGGTGTGAAATATTTATTTTTTACTATATTGTTGTAAAATCTCCTAGTAGCACTTTCAATTTTGCATAATTTTCTGGATATGTGGGTAGAATGTGTTTAGAGAAATAAAGTTGGGACAAAGCTGAGTTTCCTTATGTTTCGGGTCTATATTTAATATGTTGTTTAAGTATTGTGTGTTATTGTTATTTTTGATAAGGTAATCAGCTAAAAGGATTAAAAAAGTTGAATAAAAAGGAAAAAAAATATAAAAAATTTTATATTGCAATTATATATTTTTTATATTGCATTTTATAAAATTTATATTGCAATGGAAAATAATTAAGAAATGACATAAAGGTGTTGAAAATGCGTTCAAAGTTAAAAATAATTAATTTAGGATTTTAAAACTATTCTAAATTTTTAGTTAATCAAAGACAGGACACAATAATAAATTAATAAATTAATAATAATTTTCAATTCAATTTATTTTATGTATTTTTTGGTGCTAAAAGATACTTTACAGTACATAAAATACATAATATATTTTAAAATAAATGTTAAAAAACACTAACTACTAATTCTCTCGATATAAACGTACGCATTCTTTCGATCTAAATATTTTGGTACCCACCTTAGTTACGGTTGCCAGGGAGAAAAATAAGTATCTTTCTTTCTATTGGTTCAAAATAAACGTGACGCTATTTGTGGGAAATGTAGTTCAGCAAAGTAACAAATCCCAACGGTGCGTGCTTGCTGAAACTCCAGCTCCCAGAATGCACCGCCGGGCAAATTCGTGCGCAGTTGGTTAGCAGAGCTCCACTGAGCGGCTAGGGACATTGAATGACTTTGTAGCCGTGAAACGGCGGCGGCAGCGGGGTGAAGAAGCCGTCTGACGGGTCGGGATCAGCACCGGAGCTAATGGAGGCCCTCATACCGGTTATTAACAAGCTGCAGGATGTTTTTAACACCGTCGGCGCGGATATTATCCAGCTGCCGCAGATAGTGGTCGTCGGGACTCAGGTGAGAAACGTCACATGTGTTTATTGAAGGCTAACAGGTTAATTTTTATTGTTTTCACTGCTTCTAATCTAGTTTCTCTTTCAGTTTCACGTTCAGGTGGGAAAACAACACTTTATTTAACTTGTTTTTTAAAACCCGGATCTGAATTAACCGACTAATTAACTTTAAACTAAGTTAGCATTAGCTGCATGTGATTTCACTCACACACTCATTACAGCTGACAGCTGAGAAACAAACACACACAGATCATTATCCTCAAGTTTAAACATATTATTAAATGAATAAAAAATAAATGATATAACCTCTTTCAGGTCATATCTTCATGTCATAAATTTATCTTTATGTCAAAGCCCTTAATTCTCTACTTAATTTGTCTCTTGTACTTTGGTGAATAAATGACAAAAATACAAGTAAAGGGAAATATATATGCAATAAATAAATAAAATAAAACATAATGGATACTATATTAATAATGTGTGCTGAGAATTGATGTTAAAATATGTGTGTGTGTGTATATATATATATATATATATATATATATATATATATATATATATATATATATATATATATATATATATATATAATGTGTAAGTAATTTAATTTATTAGTAATTTACACATATGTGAAAATACAGTAGAGTAGGTACCGTACTACTACTATCATGATACTGTGATTCTGCATATATATTGGAATATATTACAAGAAAATTCAGAAAAATCTACCCCTCAACAGGTGAATAATGAATTAAAGTAGTTACATATTACTGGGCTTTAGTGTTTTAATAATGTGATATTGGTTTTCTGGACCCTGAATAAAATACTCCCCATTAAAAAGAGTCCTATTAATAAATGGTGCGTTGTTTTGTCGACATAAATAGGAAAGACAATACGTCTCAATATAAAACAGACCACAAAGTTAAATCTATCTATAGTCTATATATATATCTATATAGATATGTTAGTCAAAACCTCATCAGGAAGTAACTGATTAAATTGTCTTATCTCCTAATGAGGACATCAGTTCATTAAAGAGGAATCTTTGAGCCTAGTGGGATGTTTCAGTTCACCACATCTCTACCACACCTTTCTCTGTAGTAACAACAGAACAGAAGTCGTTTCATGCAGTCAAACATCAGTTAAATGGGTTTTATATCATCTCTTTAAAATAGAATTGAATAGAATAGAATTGGGCTCATCAGGAATAAGTAGCTTGTATTATAGTTCAACTATAATGTGTGAAATTAAACCTAATTTACTGTAAAACATCACGACTTAAAGTAGAAATTAAATCAAGAATCATATTTATTATTTTTTTAATATTTTATAATTACATTTATATTTTCTCTTTCTTAAAATATTACATTTTTAAATTAGTTATTTTTTCTTTTAAATATTTATTTATTTTTCATAATTAATATTTTTTATTTCTTAATCTCCACTTTTGCTTATATTATTTCTTTTATTTTTTTATTTTTCATATTTTTTATACAATATTCTTTTATTTTTAAACTTTTCCGTTTTTAATACATACATTTTACATTTTTTTCATAATTTTAACTTTTTAAAATAATTTAGCTGTTTTTTATTTCCTAATTATGACATTTTTTAAATATAAACATTTTCACTTATTTATTTCTTTTATTTAATATTTCTTTATTTTCATTTTTTTTTTTTTTATTTCTTATTTTTTATTTTTCACGTTTTTTATACAACATTCTTTTATTTTTAAACTTTTACATTTTTAATACATACATTTTTCATTTTTTATAATTTTAACTTTTTAAAATATTTTTTAAACATTTTTTTAATATAAACATTTTCACTTATTTATTTCTTTTATTTAGTATTTCTTTTTTTATTCATTTTTTAAAATTTATTATTTTTTATTTTTCATGTTTTTTACACATTCTTTTATTTTTAAACTTTTATATTTTTAATACATAAATTTTACATTTTTTATAATTTTAACTTTTAAAAATATTTTTAAACATTTTTTTAATATAAACATGTTCACTTATTTATTTCTTTTATTTTTTATTTCTTAATTAATTTCTTATTTTTTTATTTTTCATTTTTTTATACAACATTCTTTTATTTTAAAACTTTGACATTTTTAATACATAGATTTTACATTTTTTTTTTCAGAATTTTAACTTTTTAAAATAATTTAGCTGTTTTTATTTCCTAATTACGACATTTTTTTTTATTTCTTTTATTTTGTATTTCTTATTGTTTGACTTATTGAGGCAAATCTTCACTGAGGGGATCACATGTGTTTAATGGACTAAAGATCCTGAAACCTCCTTTCTTTCCTGAAACCTCTAGCTGCATATTTATTAAATGAATGAATCTATTTATAGCCTTTATGATAAAACTCATCACTCAGGATTAAGGTGATTTTTACCAGACGTGGCAGCATCATCAACAGATGATTTCAAAGATCCAAAGGTATTTAAATGCGCGTTTTTCTTGTGTTTTGCGTCTGCAGAGCAGTGGGAAGAGTTCCGTTCTAGAGAGCCTGGTGGGCAGAGACATTCTGCCTCGTGGAACCGGCATCGTCACCCGCCGGCCGCTCATCCTGCAGCTCGTTAACATCGACCCGGAGGATCGGAGGAAAAGCAACGAGGAGAACGGTAACGATGCTGCAATAACACCTCATCTGTTAAAAACCCTCCTGATGCAGGTTCAGCATTGAGTTCTCTTCATAAATCCCAGTAGAAAAGCTCAGCAACTGTTACAGCATCAATATATATCATCAATAAGAACACAGTTTAATATAATAACAGTAGTAAGGCTGCAACTAATGAGAAAAAGGTCAAAATAGAGGTTTGCCTGGTTCTAAAAAACCCTCTAAAACCACATTGGTTCTAGTTCTATGCATCTATCTTAGCAAAAACTACAAATCACACATTGGACTCATGCTTTTTGGATTATTTGAGCTACTAACTAGTTTTTCCCAAGATGATAAAACTGGACTTTTCTTGGGTGGAGTCTCTATAACAGCAGCATAAATAGATTCTGACTCTTCTGTAGTCACCTCACATGTTGTAGGTTTATTTTAATTCCAGGTTTAACTACAATAAGCTTAGTTTTTGTAGAGATATTCCACATTTCTCATCATTTAGAGCAGGAAAACTGCTAAATAAGCCTGAGACTCCAGTGTTTAAGTGTAAAACTTCCTGTTTTCAGTCACGTTTGTGAGGAAACGCAGCTTTTACTGACGTCAGTGGAATAGATGTGTTGAAATGACGCAGTTATTTCATGATTCAGACAAGCAGCGAGAAAACAAACCTGTAAATGTGAGTTTTAAAGCAGTGGGTCTCAAAGTGGTGTAAGAGGAACCTAATTTATTTTCACTATAATTCCACAATGACAGAATGAAGGAGCGTTTGTATAGAGGACTGTCCTAATTTAAAATAAATAAATTATTTTTTAAATTTATTAGTATTTATTTTCTATTTTTTGTCTATTATTTTGTGAATTTATTTAATTTCAAATTTTATTATTTTTATTTTATTATTATTATTTTTTTTATTATTTTATTTTTAATGATAGGGCAAGTAAATAAATAAATGAACAAATACATTTAAACAAATTTAAATTAATAAATACCACGGAAAATAAATGTGAAAATAATTCACAAATATATTAATTTAATAAATTATTATTATTATTTTTTATTATTTTATTATTATTATATTTATTTTCTTTTTCATTATTTTATTTTTAATGATGGGGTAAGTAAATAAATAAATACATGAATGAATAAATACATTTAAACAAATTTAAATTAATAAATACCATGGAAAATAAATAATAAAATAAAATAATTTATAAATTACTTTTATTATTATCATTATTTTTATTATTATAAATATATTATTATATAAATATATAATATATATAAACATACAAATTATATAAAATATATTATATATATATATATATATATATAAATATAATAATATAATTAAAACAATAATATATAAACAGGGTGAGTGAATAAAGTAGAAAATAAATAAATAATTACTTTAAAAATGTATAAATGACCAAATACTATTACCCAAATAATTTAAGAATGATTATCATTATATTATTTAACATATTAAATAAAATGGACATTTACTGGTATATTTATTAATATATTTATTCTTAATTATGGTAGTTTCATCCTCCATAATTTAGGCCACATTTCTCTGATCTAAAACATCTTAAAGCAGACGTTTAGGTTTAGTTTTTGTGAGTTTTTGTGAGTTTAATGGTCCAACCACTGTTCTAAAGTGGATTAAACCTTTTAAATCTTAAAGAGATCTTTAAATTCATAAGTTACGATGCGTCTTCTGCAGCACCGACGTCCTGGCTGAAAAGAACCAGGCGACTTTAAAGGTTTTATTTATTCAACCCTGAGTTTATCAGCAGATATCTCAGCTAACTCTTTTGTCTCCTGTCGTCTCCTTTAACCGCAGAATCCAAGAAAAACGGACGTCTGTGCAGAGGTTTCCTTTCCTTGTTCTATTCCTTCGTGATGCAACTCCCCTCCATTCCAACCAAACCTGCATTTTATTCAGCTTTAACAAAAGAAAAAGCTGCTAAAACCACGTGGCTGCACTTTATTCAGGCTGGTTTCTGTCAGTTGAAGTTCAGGCTTAAGAAAATAATCAGAAAACGCCTGTAATATCCTGAAAAAACGACGACTAACAGACTCCAGACTTTTATTTTGAAATTCCAATTATGGCAGCTGTGACGCTCCCTCGGTTTCTGCTTCCTCGCTTTATTTTATTCTAGAATTCAGGGTTCCTACGCATTCATTTCCAGTTCTGTTAAAGTATGGAACATATTTGGTAAAATTCACATTAAGTTTTCGTAGAATTTTCCTAAAAATAACCAAATATAATAATGAAATTATCAGAAATATGAAGAAAACCTCTATTGTTCATTTTTATTGTTGATTCCATGGACTAAGTGAATGAAAAAACATTTTTTTGGTTCTTATATCATAAAAAAGACTTGATAATATGCAGGAAACAGTGCTATAATGGTTAAAATCTGCAGAGAAAACTGGAAATTTGAGGACAAGTTTAAATAAAAATGGATAATGTGTAGAAACCCTGAGCGTTCATTGCATTTCAACTCTTCAGCTGTGGATCTGAAGTGTTTTTTTTGTCCGTCCCCATCTTCACCAGCAGAGAATTCCTCCCCTGAGACGTTTAACGTGGTGATATGGAGGGAACGGATATAAATAACAGGCTCACTAACGGAAACATCTGTCCTTGACCTTTGTGTTTCTGCAGGAATCGAAGGAGAAGAATGGGGAAAGTTCCTCCACACCAAGAACAAGGTGCACATGTGAATATATGATATTCCTAACGTCCTCCATCTGATTATATGTTTCCAGAGCAGCCAAATATTCCTGTGTTCCTATAGCTGCAGGGTTGAAGTTTTAGTTTTTGGAACAAAGGCGTCTTTTTGTGGCCTCGTGACTGAGTCTCAGGGACAGATTTTCTTTTTTTGGATATTATCCTCCGG
>CM060465.1:35309987-35312487 GCA_030544235.1 Lepturacanthus savala
CAAATTGAGCATTAACCCTGCAGCCTGCATGTAGCCGTAGATCCTGCAGTTCCCTGCTTCCACCAGCGGGGGCGCTGCTTCATCACCAGGTATCTACAGGTGACTTTAACACGGCTTCTCCTGCTTCCCCTCAGATGTGGAGGAGCCAGGATCTGTTATATTTTCCATGAGACGTTCGGCCGGACGTTGGAGTCGGTGGATCCTCTGGGTGGACTCACCACCATCGATGTGCTGACGGCCATCAGGAACGCCACGGTGGGTGTTCCTTTTATTATTTATGGCATTAAAAAACAATACAAATCCTTCAGTTTTAGGAGGAAAAAAATCGATTCTCAACGATTCTGGATCCTGAAAAATGGAGTTTTCTCCATCTTAGTTTGGATTAAAAATAGGAATAAATTCACTATAAGAGCAAAGCTGGTGTGTGACTGCACATTATTAAGGACAAAGAATCTAAGAAAATGGGAATAAAGTCTAAAAATTCAATTGCTTTATCCGTACTAAGAGTTCAGCAGCAAATTAAGCACATTTTTATTAAAAAAAACATTTTATTTTGGATACGGCTGCAAAAATCTGGGAATTTTCTAAGTTATATATGAGAATAAATCAAAACTTTACAAAAAATAAAGGGATAGTTCAACATTTTTGACAATTCTCTCCTCATCATGAGTCAGCAACAGCTGTTTCCAGACCACCACACTATGATATATCATAATATTATGCTATTAAATACGTCAGCAGCTAATTAGCTGGTAAATCAGGTGCTAAACTAAAATTCCCCAGCTTAACTTCCCATGGAATGCTTCTGGAAATCGACCGTAGATGTGTAAAAACCCATCGAGGTGAATCTGTGCCTTTTTCGGGGCAGAATAATTAAAGCCGTGTTGTTTCCAGGGTCCGAGGCCGGCGCTGTTCGTGCCCGAGGTGTCGTTCGAGCTGCTGGTGAAGAGGCAGGTGAAGCGTCTGGAGGAGCCCAGTCTCCGCTGTGTGGAGCTGGTTCACGAGGAGATGCAGAGGATTATTCAGCACTGCAGCAACTACAGCACTCAGGTGATTAATAAACGATATGCTGCTGCACCAGGACGAGCTTCTGCACCTGGTCTCAGGTCTACAACGAGTTCAGGACCTGCTGCTTTTCATTAAATTACAGCGGAGGTGTCTTAAACCGGCCGAATGACATCATTTTCTATTTTTAGCCCCTATTGAATAGAATCATGTGGTTCTAAGTGATAATAATTCATGGATCGTACACGTCTTCACTGTTTTATTCAGTCAGGTTCATGCAAACTATAGATTTATAACCAATCCAGCCCTTTTTCACTGTTAAAATACTTTAAAAAGAGAAAATACAACATGTTTTTTGACAAAAAGTGATCACAAATCGAGTATTTTGACTTGAAAGGCAACATTATTTGTACTTTTATGCTGTGAATAGTTTTGAAACCAGGATTTTTACACTTTTCTTGAGTAAAAAGTGATTTTTCTGTCATCATTTGGGTCCTAAATTATAACAAATCCGATGCGTTTCACTGTAAAAACACCTTTTAAAGGACAATACAGCACATGTTTTGTTATTGACTCGTTGAAATAAAAAATATGTGTTTAAATAAATTAGAGAAATTACTATATCTGTGATAATTTACTTCACATTAAATAGAACATCCATCTGCCTCCTGCTTCTTATTCCTATTTTTCATGTATAATATCTACAAACTATAAATTTAACCATTTCTTTATATTCATTTAGTCAGATTTAGTCAGAAAAAATGCTTTTAATAAACTTATTGTTATTTTTTTAATGTGTTTTGTCTGTTTTATGATTATTATATTTACAATTATTTAAAATTAAATGCTTTTCACGCTAAGTGTTCCCACTGTTTATTATAGCGATTATTGTTTATTGATTAATTTCTGCAGGAGCTGCTGAGGTTCCCGAAGCTCCATGACGCCATCGTAGAAGTGGTGACCTCCCTCCTCAGGAAAAGACTCCCAGTCACCAATGAAATGGTGAAACTCAAGCCTTAAATCCTCCGACTGGACGCCGCTGAAATAAAACTAACAGAATGCTCATTTCCTGTCAGGTGCATAACCTGGTGGCCATCGAGCTGGCCTACATCAACACCAAGCACCCGGACTTCGCTGACGCCTGCGGCGTCATGAACAACAACATCGAGGTGAGTTCTGCTGGTTGATGTGTTCAGGTAGAAGATGAACGCAGCAGCTGCTGTTGTTATTTATTTATTTATTATTATTATAATGTCTTCACAGGAGCAGAGACGTAACAGAATGAGAGACCTGCCGTCTGCTGTTCCCAGAGATAAGGTACGTATCACAGCTTTAATCTGGTTTTACTCTGATTAAAGTTTAGTTTTAGTCCTGAATCGTCTCTTGATGCTGCTGCTACGTCTGGTGAAATCACATTAATCCTCAGTTCAATGATCAGACTCTATGAAAAAAAAGGCATGGCAATGAAAAAGTTTTAAAAAATCTCTTTTTACAA